>JAQFZW010000248.1:0-79779 GCA_034687055.1 Heteromurus nitidus | reverse complement strand
TTTAGAATGGACACTTAAAACAACCATATAATAGTTGATAATGATAAAAACTTGATTTGCTTAGGTCAAAATCAAAATAATAATAATATGTAGTATTAAGTTTACATTGATGAGGTTAATTGAACAAGTAAATTAGTCTTATATACCTTCCGTTTGCTTGCCATCTTCCAGAATATTGGACACTCTCAAGCCTCGCTCGTTATTAAAAAGCTTTTCCTCTACTTTCTATTATCGCTTGCTCTTTTTACACCTGCTGGCTAGTTTAAAATAGTCGCTCTCTTTCTACACCAAGCCCATAATAGGTATACACAAATCAGCTTCCAGACCATAATCAATGCCGGCCACAGTTCACGATGATTTTAATTAATAGTTTAATTATTATAGTAGTATGAGTTGACATAAATCGGTCGTGTATTTCAATATTTGCAGCTATAAATATTATGTGTAATGTGAAGTTGCGCTACATCGCACCTGTCTCTAATTTGTTTAAGGGCTCAATGGAATTCTGCAGTTTCTTGCGTCTGGAAATCTACTAAAGTAGCGCTCTTCCCTCAAGAATTTCACTGATAGAAGATGACCTGTGGAAATGTTACAATAAATTACTTAATTCCATCCAATCTGAGACATTTAAACTAGAGGGTAATGTGTACGACCTACCATCAAACCACCAGCCGTGAAGGGATAAAAATGCAGCACGAGCGTCTTCCTTTGTCGAGCAACGAACATATACACAACCTTCCACAGAGGTCGAATCAATTCCTATGTGAAGGATCCTAGCATTTCGACATTTCTCCAAAATAACATGTTGGATTCGTGTCCTTTCGGCAACTGTGCCATCTCTGAAATTCACAAAAATAACATGGGATTGAAAAGACCATCCACGTAAAGATCCATACGTGAATGTAACAAAACCCTTTTAAGCAATTTACTTCTCCGTAAACATATGACGAATTTTAAGACATGTTGTGGGTGTAATTGGAAGAGCATTAGGACTGCCTTCACAGGTTTCGAAAGCTTGTCCTTGCCACATATTAGAATTGTTGTCACCATCCCCAAGGTGTATTCCATTTCCACCGTCTGCGTCATCCGCTGAGTTAAAGTCGTTCAAACTTGGATATAAGTTGCTCTGTGGAGACATACTTGGACCCCCAATTGAGGTTGACGAAGCTGCTGCAACCGGAGCTGGTGATGCGCCAGGGTTTAGGTTGTTTGACATCATCATCCCTGAGGGCATTGAGAAGCGAGAAGTTTTCTTGTTGGCCATAGAAAACCGTTTGGATGTCAGTGGACTTGCAGTTGGGAGCCAACGCCAGACCCTGAATTCTTCCCCACTAATGTGTTGGACTTCCTCCCGTACTCTAGATTCGTGATTTGATATGTAGTCTACAACTTTGTTCCATAAGGCCTCTTTCTTCTGGCGCTCTTTTGGAGGTACAAGCTCATCACGAATATGATTAACAGCAAGGTACACAGTTCCCTGAGATTTTCTGCAAATCGATAACAAACAAAAAAAGAACTTGCATATATGCAAACATGCGGAAAAGCAAAAAGTTCGATTACAATGTAGCTTCGTCTTACTCTGATAGCTCGTACTGCTGATAAAGCAGTTCCTGTACTTTCTCCACTATCTCGAACACCTCCTTTTCCTCAGACTTCTTTCTCCGGCGATACATAAGAACAAGCTTCCATCCGCCGTAGCCAAAACCTGCAACTAAACACAGAAAATATTTCCGGTAAACTCGAATGTAAATCATTCAAATTATCAATCAATTTAGTTGAAAAGCAGGCTTACATGCTGCCGCTATCGTCAAATACAACGCTGTCGAAGTGAGTAAAGCAACAACTTCACACATGAAGTATGAGCTTATATCTGTGACAGAAATGTTTGTTACTCCAAGATCCAATTCGGCAACATCCTTCGATGTAATATCTAAACCAGTAAACAGTTCGCCATCTAACGCCATTCCAGCTCTGGGATTTTCAGTGACAAGGAGGAGCATTCCTTGAAACGCGACATCAACATCAGTTTTCTTCTGAAATACAAAAACAAAACATTTATCATAATGAGAATAATGACACGTACGTATCATTGTAAACGTTGAGTTGTTAACCAATTAAATTAACTAATCAAGCATCAAGCATTGGTTTAGGTACAAAAATAAATCAAGAATATAATTACCAAGTCAGTCAATCTGTAAAGGATAGTTCTTGCTTCTTTCAAAGTAATACGATCCTGAACATCTGGACGACATCCCTTCCATTTAGCTCGTTGGGTGAGTTCTTCCTTTAAAGTATTGAACAGCGTTCGCGAGTCTTTTACCACGGTCTTTGGTATGCACGCCTGCAATTTATCGAAGCAAGAAACCTTGTCATTACATATGCCACAACAGATATTTAAATATTATGCAATTCAATAAAGTAGATGACAATGTCTTTACCTCGGGATCCACTCCTTTGAGTCCACATATCGGGAAGTTCATACTTGTAGTTGGCAGTGTTGGACTTTGTTTTTTCACCGGAGGTGAAGGCGATGGTTGGGGTTTGGCAGACGATTTCTCTCCCACAGTACCGACAGAACCTGCTAATCCTCTTGGATCTACGCTCATACTTTGTCTCACATATAGAACCCCAATGATGATAAAAAATAATGCAAACAGGGCGAGTAAAATCTTGGACACGAGATGACCTCCAAACCAATCCGACTCGACGCTATTTGTCCCGCTAGCTCCGCCTGCATATCCATTTCTCTCAGCTGATCTTGATGGAGGCGCGACTGAAGTCACAGGACTAAACGTGCCCGGCGGTGATAGCCTAATACTTCTGTTGTTGTATCCATAATTGTAATTTCCCATCTCATCCCCTCCAGATGTTCTCGAACTATGTCCTTGATCCCCTCCAGACTTAAATAAGTTGTAGTAATTCAAATATCTCGGAGAATGGCTTCCGGTTTCTCCATTATTTAAGGGGCTGGTGGGAGGCGAAGGCGTATTTAAACGGGACACAAAGGGTGATGGCGTTGAGGGCGTGTTAATTGACAAGGATGCACTACTACTGTAATGTGGCGTGGCCGGTGAAATCGGAGATGACGCCGCGAGGGGAGACATGGGCGAGCTGGCATGGTTGTGTCCCCTCAAGCCACTGCCACTTCCCCCGCTGGGCGTAGCTGCAAGTGATTTCCGTTTCCTCACCGCACTGGGACTTTCACGACCTCCTTGTCGACTCGATGAACTCGGCGATGATGCCGCAACACTGTGACGTTTATTGGTCTTGCTGCCTCCTCCTCCAGCTGACGCATTTTCCAACTTTTTTTCCAAAAACTCGCGATTCACACTCACCGGAACATCGTATCCCAGCACCAGGAGTCGTTTTCGAAGTTCAGAGTCTGTCAACTCCCTCACGGGAGTGGTATCCAGAGATGCCATCAATTACCGGTCAACTCTGTCCTTCCACTGCTGGCTGCATTCATTCACACACACAAAGTTCAAGGTGATGTGACAGGTAAACAACGCAAACACACACCCACAATTCACAATCCAGTGATCAACAAAATCAATACCGCACAATTATTATTATTACCAATTTAACCTTGGAATGTCACTATCAACATCAACTATCTTGCTCTCGCCATCAACTGAAAAATAACTGAAAACCGCCGTCCTCTCCTCTGCTCATCAATTCCAACGTTGTGTGTTGTGGTTAAGTCACTTGTTTACACTTGAATTTGCTCCGAGTGCTCTCGCACTGATTTACTAATTGACTTGAAATTTTAACTTTAACTTTCTGTTCTGAATGCAGGAACACTATCCGACGAAAAAAATGTGAGACTCGTAACACATGAGATGTGGGAACTGTGAACACACACGACTCTTTTTAATTCACACGAATAAAAATGAGAGATATTTTTTGAGAATGAATTTGTTTCGTAAAAAAGGAAGGAATAGGCTTGTTTATGTCTTATTTTGGGAGATGATGCTGTTTCGCAAGAGAGGCGAGAAGATAAAATCTGGTTTTGCATTGGAGACGGGGACGACTCGGTTCACATTCCCGCGGCTTTCTCCATACCCCCACTCCACAAGCACCCTTGCGTTGCATTGATTGCATACAGCAGCAAAGAGACCTCCACAAGAGCTGTGCACACGCAACCGTACCAAAACTTGCTGCTCGCCACAAGCACACGCGCAGACGAGTGAGGCGAGACTAGTTTTGTGCCCCTCCACTCTTGCCCTGCCTCCTAACTCCTCAGATATTCCTCACAAAACGCATAATATCCACATTGTCCAGAAGAGATGTGCATAAAACTGAAGAAGTGTACTTTTTACGAGAGCGTTTTTGTGTATTCCCTAAAAGCGTTTCTCATTTTTAACGTTCGTATCGTAGCTGAGGCTGGAGGAATACGACAGGTTCTTTTGAAACGTTTTTTATATCCTTTTTCTTATGCATATCTTTACTCGCTCTTGTGTGCATCTGCATTGGGAATGTGAATAGTGAATATGCATTGAAATCTCGTTTTTATTATGATTATCCACTCTGTGCATGATCGTATGGATGAGGGGAATTGGGGAAGCATAATAGGTTTGTTGCTTTGTGCAGTTCGTCGCCTTTCATTTTGAGCATACAGACTAGGTGCATGGTTGACAATGTATATAGTCACGTAGGTACATTATTTGGGATTTCGGTGGAATGTGTATTGTGTATACGGAAGAACTGGACAATTAACACACATTTCGATGTTGATGCTTAAACGTAGGGAGTAAGGGAGAAGGAAAGGGTTTTGAAGGAATCGGTACGTGTATCGAGACGAAGGAATAAAATGATGCACCACCAAAAAAATCATTGAATTCTCTCAGCACATGCCTGTGCCTGTGCTGACGAATTCGCATAGTTTTGAACTGTGAACTGAGATTGGCACTTGGATGTTTGGTACCAACTAAATTGTCTAAGGGCGTGTTTTCACGAGAAGGGATTAAGGAATGCGAAATTGCGAGGCTAACTTTCATATATCGACTCTAGACGGTTTTATAAGCATAACATGGCTCATTCAAAGGCAGGTTTCGTATCTCGTATCTGGATTACATTCAAAAAAAATTTAATGAGTTTTCACTATATTTCAGCATCGGTATAAGAATTTCAGACTTATTTTGTAGTATAGATATTACAAAGTATTGGTTTGCATAGAGCAGCTAAATTCAAAATTATCACATCAGGTTTTAATACACAAGTTTTAATGCGTTCCGGGCTACACATAATATGGATAATATGGAATAATTTGGATTAATGTTTCCAGAAGTTGGGGTCTTGTGTGAGGCGCCGTCTAAAATTCTCATACCAACTATTCACAACATTAACTGATATCGTGCTTCCATCGCCAAAGCTTGTAGCGTAATTGACGAAATTAGCTAGCATCTTTTCGGTAAAATCTACAAATGAGGAAACTCTACTCGGGTCGGCGGTTGAGACAGGCGTTGATTGTAGTATCGAGTCGACTGGCTCAATCGAAATTCCTATTTGGGCATTGTGAGCAGATGCATTAATTGAACCTTGACCAAAAAAGCCTGGATTTAGACCACCAAATTGCTGCCCAACGCTGCTGGGATCCGTCTTTTTTAGGTTGGAAATCTTAAAAATTGCCGACGGCTTTTCGTTACTTATGTGCCCCAGGAGATGCCATGCGATTTGATTTTGTGGATCAGGCCAGCTAAAGTAGATCTGTCCTGCAGTCCCTGAGAAAATCACAGACATTATTGAAGTACAGAACTCGTAACACATTTAATAAATGTTTCCGATTTAATATTTACCTGGAGGAAAGGGCTCTGCTCCTGTGAGGAATACAACCACATGGTTTATCCCATCCGCTTGAGGAATATCTGTGACAAACTTCAACTGATCAATCCTATTGAAATTTGTTTGAACCTGCAAGTAACAATCCACAATTTTCAGTGAGATGCACATCTTCTCCCTATCCTACAATATTTCCCATGTCCTTATAAAACCGTATTGTTTTAACCAACTTACCAAACGACCAGCTACAATAAGTGCAAACATTTTTGGCGTTTGGGTTGACACCTGACAGGTTGGAAATGTGCTGTGAATCAGAGGGACCTGCTGAGAGGTCAGCTGGGGACTACCAGACTACCTAAACTTGTTTCTTAACTTGAATTATGTTCAAGTTCCTGAATTCAAAACCCAAAAAACAAATTCCTGAAGTTGTGAATCGCAGACGATTGGCCTATGCTTTGATTTGATCCATCACATTTTAATTTCACATACAACAAGGAAATGGAAAAAATACTTACTTAATGATACTAATTTTATTACGAGGCAACACAAGTTAATGGAAGAAGCAAAGTTGTTTTTGTTGTGGAACTCGGTCTTGCTTCTCCCCATCATCTTCGGTAGTCGATGAACAACAACAACAAAGCTGCATGCTACATGCCTCCTAAAACTAAATCCAAATGCACTTGTCTTGCATTGTGTACATCACTGGTGTTTGGTTTGTTTGGATTTGGATGTATAGCAGCTATACGTGTGCACGTGTACTCACTCTTCTGTATGCTCTTGCTTGTAAAAAATATTTTTGGATGTGAGACTCACATTTTGTGAGTGGACTAACTGGAGTGAATTTAGAAGGATGTAGTACTTTGTGCTTCACATACTCGCACCTCCACACCAAATAATAAAAATCAGCAAAATCACTAACAAAACTATTGTAAGACCATATATTATTGAATCCCGAAGATCCTCCAATTGTATTCTCCAAGATTCATTAGAATCAGTCATGGAATTTCAGATATTCACACGGCTTTGAGTCAGCAGGATTGAATAAAAGCCACTGAATTGGTTCACACAAGAACGACAACCTAATTATGCAGTATTCAATTTCTAGCATTAGGCAAGAAACATTAATCCAGAAACATTTTCATGTATTACCTGCGTCTTCTAATATGCGTGTGTTCAGGAGGAGATAAGACATGAATACCTTCTTTCATTAGTTATATAATATGCAAGTGCTGGAGACTGGAGAAATTGGGGCAAAGTGATTCTAGGTTGATTTCCACTCATGTATCGATATTAAATGTACTATTTTATTTGTGCTTGATATGATATTTATGATGCTGGAGAATCGAAGATGTTGCCATTGCAGGCCACTCTCATTGTATGCGGGCAGGAATGAACAATAAAAAATGAGAACTAAACGGATGATAGATTATCATAATTTTGATCACGTACTCACAGTAGTAATATAGCGGTTTTTTATTATTTCTAAATTGTTGTAAGGGCTTACTCAATAAATGTACCTTACGTGTGTTGTTGGATTAAATAATGGATTTTACATAGATTTTGCTTGTAAATTGTACAGTAGGATTTGTAGCAGTAAGTATACAACAGCTAAAAATAGTGCATTAAGTTTAGATACGTACGCGATTATGTTTGTGGTTGTGAGGAGAATCCAAGTTCTGTTTTTGAAGACGTGTGTGTTTGAAGAAGAAAGAACGCTAATTATGATTTTCTTTGAATTTTCGGGGTGAAAATTGGGAGCAAAGAGTTTTCTCTTTCAGGTAAAAATATCTTACACTTAAGCATAATTATATTACTCTTCTTATACTTAAGCTTAAACTTTTGTATGACACAACACAGTAATATTTCTTCACAAACAGTTACTTGTATGATTAAGTAAATATCGTTTCTCGTTGACGAGGTCGGATATCTCTATTTTACAAATGCATAGTTGTAAGTGATCAGAGGAAACGAGTCTTTCCTCTTCCCGACGCTTATCGGTACGAAAGTACCCACTATATTTTTGTCACTTCTAAGGTGCAGGTTTTTAAACTGTATTATTAGCGTTAATTAATTAAGTCTAAATTAAATACTCGTTACCAACACACACACACACGCACATCATTTTATTTACAGCTAATTAGCTTTGTCCACCTTTTTTACGCACTAGAGTGCTGTTACGAATAATTGTTAATTATTAAATACATTTGATACAGACGACGCGGCGACTCTCACGTTCACACACAGAAAAATGTCACAATTGTCTCGCAATTCTCTTTTGTTTTGTAAGTATACATATTCAGGATATAGATGTATGGATAACTAGGGGTTAGGATATAGTAATGTTTACACTAATTAAGATTAGCAGTGCACGTACATATCTTCGATCTAGTTAGTAAAGTAAGTTAGAATATATGAAAAATGGATACGATAAAGAATATATTGTTAGATACATTTGTGTAGTGTCGTATGAAAAAAAGTTGGACATACACGTTAGTATAGTTAGTGCTTAGTACATATATACCGTCAAATTATCAATTTGAGTTCTCTGTCAGTTTTATATGGGTTTCGGTCTGATATGTCTCTTATTGTAAATAGATGACTTTATTGGATATTAGAGAGAATTGGGGTTATTACATCTTCTTATTACTCAAGAGTTTCTTATTACGTTAGTTTAGATAAGTTGCATCGGGTGCACTACATATATCTTCCCTAATTTTCACATGTTGCAAATATGTAACGTACTTTATAAAAGAAAGCGATAAGTTTCTTGTCGCACGTACGCCTCGTTTCTTCAGACTACGTTAATGTTTTGTGTGTACTTTTGTGCAAATATCTAGTTTGCTATACTATCCTCTATTCGATAATGTACTGATCACGCGAGACAAACCGAGGTTGTATTATGTGTAGCTATTGTTAATACGAATTTTACGTAGCAGTTTCGGAGCAAGGTTTTACACAAACAAAATAATATTGATCATAAATGCATGCGTAGATTTTTAATCTGTTATGTGACACATTAATTAAGAAACGAAAACGTTATCATCACTTTTCTGAATCTGGCTCATTAAAATATCGGAGATTCCAGAGATTCTGCGTGCTAGTTTACATTTACTACGGGAAGTTAATGTGCAGAGTACAAAATGTTTGCTCGATCTCGAACTAAGCTTCTCTGTATTTATTTACATGAGTTGTAAAAAGCTGGGGGAAAGCATGTATTACTTAAATACATGATGTACAGAATGATGCAATGGAAAGTTGAGAAATTATATTTTCCTATTTCTCAAAATCATTTTTACCCTCTGAGAGCCTGGCTGTGGTTTAAAGTTTATACTCTACTTGCTCGTTACTCTATATACCGTCGCAGCCTAATTAAACTTGTCGTTAGCTATACATGAAAACTTATAGTTGTCGTTAGCAGATCCACTTTGTAACAACTATTTCGCAATTATTCTCGTGAAATCTTTATAGCACACTTGAATTCATTCACTTGAACTAGAAAAGAAATGCGTCCACACGTGCACAATGTACCGAATGAATAATAATATAAATTCGACATTCGAATTATAGATTTACTCTCCCTCATCGTACCACACACTTCCTGCAAAAGCTTATCAATTATTAGGAGTCATCCTCGCTTAACCCTATTCTTATTCCGTTATTCCTCTTAACTGCTACATTACACCAAGATAGTTTAATTATTTCTCTTCTCTTCTAAAAATGACGAATGATCATAGTATTTTTGAGGCACATTTATGTAATGGTTTGTTGATTTGATTTTTAAAAATGTATACATTTCTTTCTTGAATCGAACATTTCCACTTTCCCACCAAGCAAAGTACATCAAAAGTATCACCTAACTGAATTGAACAGGTTTAATACGTCTCAATAACATAAATTAATTTTTATAAAAATAAGAAAGTATGTTTAAATTGGAACAAAGCTGGAAACTGGAAATAATATAAATATTTATAACAAATTCCGATAACGGATGAGTTCGTGGCAATTCGCAAAATTATTTCCGACAAGAGTCTGTTCCGCTTTCCTGCGATTCCCAGAGTTGTTTGTAGTTGTAAAAATAAAAGGAGGTGAAAAATAAATCTGTGTTGATAACATTTTATTTTTTGTGAAGTTAAGTGATGAGTGGATGCATGTACTAAATGAAAGGAGAGTGGAGAAAAGTGTTCTCTCAGTCACAGTAGTCTACGTTTCTTCCTTCGGACGCTTCTTGGAGAAGAGAGACCCTGTAGTTACCTCCAAGGACGAGATCCGTGAGGCATCCTACAAGCCCCTCAGTGTACTTATTCATACTTTGATGCCTTGGATCTTCCAAGCCACCTACAATTTCCACACAAAATCAAAACCAGCCATTTTTTAGTACAACGAGTCAAATTGTAGTTTCCTTTTTTGTTGAAAAATGTTCACATTGACTTTCATGATAAATTACCTATGTAAAGGCCGTCATTGATATTTAGCTGGCGCAGCTTGCCTGGTGCAACGCCAGTGACAGGTGGTCCATCGTCCACTGCCAGACTTGCTTCTTGCTCGTTCCTATAAATACAATCAAAATGACATGAAGACTTGATGAGTTTCGTGAGCAAAATAATGAATTGCTTTTTTTCCAAATTGCCTACCTGAAAAAATGGACATGGTGCCATCGCCCATCATTGATGGCGGTGATGTTGTAGGCAATGGTGGTTTGGCCGGAGCCTAGTGAAAAGCTGGCGGTAACGAAACCATTTCTCACCCCTACGGATATGAAATCACTGGCGGAGGTCATCCACTTGCGACCCGCCCACAGTAGCAACCCTCGTGAAACGCTTGTCCTCACTCGGAAGCTCAAACTTAGCTTCCAACCCGATATTCTGCAAAATTGCAATAGACCGACAGGGATTATAAATCCGATCTTCTCATAATGCCCCAATTGGCAAGAAGTTAAAAAGTAAATTTCAGAATGAAAATGACCTTTTCACAACCCTTGGATGGGTAAAGCGAAGATATGAATCCCCAATGAAGCGTGGGGCGGTGATGATATCCTCTTTGTCCATTCTCGTCTGGCAGTATGGATCCCGGTATCCGAGTGGACAATGACACTTGAAAGTGTCCAGCTGTGGGATACAGTCTCCTCCGTGGTCACAAGGATTCCTCAAGCAGGGATGGGCACAATTCTCCAGATTCACTCCGGACATGGCTGATCCCATGATTCGTAGAGGTCGTTCGTTAACAACAAGCTGCAAAACCGGATTTGAATGATTTATCATCATCTTTTTTATCCTATCAACAAGTCAATTTGATATCAAAAACGTTACCTTCTGAATACATCCTGAGAAGCCGCCATGCACTTTCACTTTTGGAGAAAGCCACTGTGGATCCGGAATTCCTCCAAGAAATAGGTTGTGTGGCAGCGAGAGCTGAAAACGTATGAACGAACACAAAACGTACTTCCATTAATTTATTTCCCAGGTAGAACATATGGACATATGGTTTTGGTACATCTTTTTACTCTTTCTCGTGTAAACCCTTTTTTTTCATTTGCCTCGCGTCCTCATAAATCATACAATGTACTTTCATATAAACAGAAGTCATGCCAGCGTTTTTATTGCATTTCAAAGGAATTTCGGAGCGATGTTTCTCTCGTGCCTTGGCAGTCAACAAAATGAGACAAGCTTTAGACTAAACTCTCTCGCTCACGCAGTCTGGAAACACTTGGCCATTTTTTACACTCAACTAAAACGACGCTTCCCAATGATAATCAGATGTGCGCGATGCGATATGCTATCACAAGCCACGCTGAGAAAAGATATGGTAAAAATGTGGAATCCATTTGACACCAAATATCTTCCCTTCTTTTTGCTAAACATATGAAATACGTAATAAAGTGAAACTATTCAGGGTTCCGACTCTTTATTGAATTTTATGCATTATTCAGCAGCAAGTGTAGATTGGTCTCAAAACGGGGAAAAGGTGTAATATAACTTTCACTCTTCACTACACAAGCGTCATCCATTCATTTTGCATGAATGAGTTGTTCCGTGTTTCTGAATTGGAATAAGAAAGGTCTAAGGTTAAGAAGGATATTTATTTTTAAAAATATGTGTTCCACGGTAGTAATCAAATTCATTGTTTGGAGAAAACAAGTGACTATTCTTGTAAATAAAACAATAAAATAGGATCTAGCTCACAGACGCTCTTTTTCTCGGAGGGACCATACATACCATTTACAACTATGCGCACCAACTACTTTCCTTCTTCCTTTTTCCGAAAGTTAAATTTTTGCCATGCTCCACAAAAAGTTCAATTGTGCCCGCATTCAAGTGTGTAGTTTTTTTACCTGAGTAAAGGCCCCAGGTGTGAGAGCCATCACGGGCGGTTGATTATCCACTTTTATGGAGATAAGTCGAGACGTTCGAGAAATGAGGATTCTATGCCATTCTCCAAGTGACACGCTGAATTCACTCCTGAAACATAAAAAATTGAAAAAATGGAATAAGAAAAGGGGGAAATGTGAATCCAATCCCATCCTGTGTACACAAAGAATACTTGATTCCGTAGAAAAATATTTAACCAGAACTACAATTTCACACTTCTTTTGTTTTTCATTCTTCTCGCTCGCATAATCCATTCTCTTTCATAAAAATATGTATGTATCTGTGTTACGTTACACATACATTTCTTTCTGTTCGAAAAAGGCATTATATTCTCCCATCCGGAATTTGCTTGATTACCAAAAGAAGCAGAACGAAGGAAAAGGTAGACACAATAAAAAGTAAATTATAAAAGGTTATTCCTTTCTGCATACTCGCACACATGTTGAACTACTTCATTTTTCCACCTGAACTTCATTGTTATCCACGATAGACACAACATTAAATACGCAACTTTCGAAACAAAAGAGATTTTTCGCAGTATATCAAGCATGAAACAAGAAAGCAGTGAGTGAGGAAGAGAACTGCTCATGATCGCAGACACACACAAACACACACACACCTTCCATCCAGAAGTGAGTGTAGAACCAGGTTTTCAGATTACAATGAAGTACACGATACAAGTGCTATTTTCACTTTTTCCAGTACTTTTGGGAGCACGTAAAAAAGTTTTATCTTTTGTGTGTCTTCCACTTTACTCTTTTTTTCGCAAGAAACGAAAATTGTTTGCAAAAGGATGGAAATTTGTGTGGAGCACAGAACACAGGATACACACGATGATGTTTTTTTCACATGTGAATTTTAAAGGGTTTAACATCCTATTTTTACTTGTTCCTCCAAGATGGATGAATGAGTATGAAAAGAGATATTCCTCATGGGTCTAATTAACATAGAAGAGTTGAAACGCTGAGAGAAAATAAAAAGTACTTTCTTTCCTCAGCTCCTCACCACTTACTTGCCTTACTTTCCCTATATTTATACTACTTTATATTTACCTACTTTCTCTGCCTTGTTTTTTATCACTTCTCTTTTATTATTGGGGGTTCTTGTTCAGTATAAGAGTGTAAAAAAATCAGTAATCTTGAGCAACATTTACAAGTTTACGAGTCGCCTTTGAATTGAACTTAAGAAGATTACATCGAAGTGGGAATCGCAAAGGCATGTTTCAAACATTGTTCATCGTCTCGTTTGTAGTAGCTTCATAGATTCCTGCGGAGGAAAAGTCATCAATCAACATGATCAGTAAATATACGTCACGATTTTGACATATCTCTCATTGCCTTTTCATCCTTTTCATTGGGAACATCCTGTCTCCTCTCCCAGTTCTCGCTGCAGCCAGGCCAGAGAGGAATTTCCCTTTCACTTTCCTCCTCCATTTTTTTGTAAAAAAAATGAAAGGGACGGACGAGTGTGTCGAAGGGTACATAAGTATATAGGCGTACGGTTTTTCATCCTGATTCATATCACTAAAATAATATGTACGTATGCCGTTCGAAGTTGCTATCTCTGTGGAATAGAAGGTCCTCCTTTCCCATCAATTTTCGGCAAGAGGAACACTATCCCCATTCATTTCACTTGATTCATTCATGCATTCTCCTCATACTCACGTGTTCCAAAAAAACCTTTTCATACACTCGTTCCTGCAACGATGATTTTCGTACAGAGATAATCTGACATTCCATCGCAGTGTCCTGCCGACGACGTCCGTCCTACTCAAGTCGTGACCCGTAACTGTACCCACGCATTTATCACGCATTGCTTATTCCTCTTCACTTTTTAGACATTCTGATAAAAGCCATTTGAAAAGGAGGGGAGCCTCTGTGTCGAACACAAAAATATGACTTCCTTCCCCTTGTCAAAGCCTCACAGTCATATAGTTTAGTGAGCCTAATTCGCGTACATTTTCAGGGCCTAATCGCTTTTTAATCACTCGAGCGCCATAAAGCAGAGAAGATAGTGGGAGTGGGGATTCAGCAATGGCTTTCACTCGTTTTCAAAGGAGATCAACATACTTTCCACCGCGGAAAGCGTTGGCGATTGCCATTTGAAAAGTTGATTTGGAGCAGACACCAAAGTAGCGTTCCACACAACAGAGAAAATGTATTAGCAAACTGGGAGAAAAAGTGGGAAAGGTTTTCGTTTTAAATTCAATCTAAAAAAAATGAGTATAAACGTTGTAGGATAATAAAAACGCCCACTCTCCTCATCGGATTTGGAGCAATTAGTGATTTTCCACTTAAATTAATAAGGACAAAAGAGGCTTTTCATCCGGCTGGAAAATTTTCTTCCATTCGTATTTATAAATGCATGGACGGATTCCAGTGTGTCTATTAGCACAACCTGTTCTACACACCACGCCCAGATTTTTGGACCAGAATGAAAGAGAAAGAGCAATAATCCACTCCACGACGATGATAATCGTACTTGCATTTTAATATACTTTTCCTCCATTGCCAAAGTCCTCCAAAAAGTGATCGCCATCGCCATCGAATGGCGAGAATTGTATTTGAGTTCCGGATTAGAAAATGGGAATAATTAGCAGAACAGAGCGACTCATTCCAAAGCGCTTAACGTTTTTTCGGGTGATTTTGTAAAAAAAATAATGACCACTCAATAAAACCCCCTCAAAAATAGAGAATGAATTTCCATCTTCACTCTCTCGAAACAGAGTAGCAGAATGTAATGATGAGGTAAAAGCGGATATTTTTTCCTTCTTGATTCGCAAAAAAGAGAATAAAAATAGGAGATTTGGGTTTGAGATGAAGTACCTGACGATGGCTGTTCCAGTTCCGAGATCCATAGCGAACTCAAAGTAGCCCTGGTCAATGGTGAGTGCAATGAAGTCTCCCATTCCGTCCGTTTTATAACCGTTGTAAAGTATGAGCCCATCCATGGCATCCGGCTTCACCACGATTTCCAACTCGAGCCAACTGAGAACGCGGGTTAAGCCAAGACCACTGTATTTCAGGTAGGAGGATCCATTGAATGATGGAATCTGGAAGAGAAGAGCACACAGCACACGTAACCCCCGCAGTCACTCGTAAATGCAAATCAAACAAATTGTATTTACATTTTAAGTCAAACATTATCCCTTTTCGAAAAGAGGTTTTACCTGCAAATCCAACGGCGTTTCGCAGAATGGACCGCTAAAACCCAGTGGGCAGAGGCAAGTGGGATTCTCATCTTTCTGAACTAAGCACTGGCCACCGTGCTGACATTTTACGAGATCGCAGACGCCTTGGTCGTTACAACTCTCTGGAAATACGTGCAAGACAAAAATACACAAATTAACATTCGCCAGAAACCCACTTTTGCAGCACACATGATTCTTTTCATCTTCGTTTCATGTCTGCTCAAATATCAATGTAGGCCCACTTTCACAGAATTCAACAGTTTTCTTGTTTTCTTTGACTTTGACGTAACTTTCATTTTTATCTTCATTACTACAAGACAGGTATGTATCGTCAACATCATCAGTCAGTCAGTCACAATATTTCATAAAAGAAAATATGCATCCGGCACGCTTTAGCCTTACATAATAACGTGTCGCTTCACTTCACATAACCAACACCTTTCATTTTGTGACAAGAGGAAGAATAAGAAAGACTCCAGTTCTATTCCCTCTGACCTAGTTTCACTACGCTTTCTCTAGATTTTTTTCAATCCTCAATTCCAAACGAAAAAAAGAAAACATTTTCTACATTTTTCCCAGTGAATTTTGAACGAGAAAGAACAAAAGAAAGGGAAAGTTGGGAACAGCATGACTTCAAACCGACAGACTGTTGCTGCATTTTACAAGGAGACGGAGAGAAAAAAAACTGAGGGCATGTTCGTACAAAACATATCGTGAAAGTTGCTTGAGGCGAGTAGTAATTTGTAAGAAAATACTTGGTATCATGGTTCCTGAACTTTACCCAAGAACTTTAAAAATTAGAGAAAAAAGAAGGACAAGAGAAAAGAAAACTTTCTTCTTCTTCTTTTCTCTCCATTTCCACTCGGCACATATTGCTGCTCGAGCACAAATTTTTCCGCTGCTGCATATACACACGAAGGAGACGGGAATGCATTTAGAGCCAGAGTTTTCCCCTTATAATTACAATTTCAACTGTTGGTCATGATCCACTGGAAAGAGAAGTAAGTGATAAGAGGAGAAAGGAGAACGACAGTGGAAACAGAACGTAATGACATGTTCCATATTATTCCTACACTTTCTCGCTTCCAGGAAAAAATTATTAACGAGGCGGATGAATATGAAAAGAGAGGAGAAAAAAGGAGAAAAAGTGACGATTTAAAAGAAGGAGTTCTTTATGCGAAAAACGGCATTCATTTCTCTTTACTTTCTCTTTTGGGGACAAGCTTTACAAACTTGTTATGCTCTTCACACATTCCTTTTTTTCTATAAATTATAAGGCCCATTTTGGGCTTCCTCAACTTTCTCCTTTCGTCCATGTAAAATTCTTTTGTCTAGTCTACTCCTTTCATCATTCGAATTTTTTTTGTCGAGAGTGGTGAGCCCTTATTCTCTCCCAGTCTTTTCGAGGAGAAAAATGTATAATTGAGAGTTTGAGAGAGGGGAAGCGTTAGCAAATATTCGCAGTTCATGTTTGTCCAGAGAGGAGAATATATATTATAGCAAATGAAAATGTATACCAAAAAGGAGGTATCATTTTTCATGGGATGACTCATGGTAATGAAAAATGTGCCAATTTCTTGGCTTCTGCCTTTCTCTTCTCTACAAACAACTGTTGTGAACCAAGTACATATATAAATTCTCTCAACGAGGACAGAGTGGAGTTAACCAAAAACCAAATTTGTGAGTTGACACACTTTTTTCTTGCTTCCATTAGAAAACCTTGCCCGGAAAAAGTCTACTCGTTTCTAAAGAACTTTCCTTTTAAACAGGAAGCTTCAGAGAGAATCAAAAAGAAGAGCGGACGTGAAGGGGATGAGGTGCGGAGTGTGTGCATGTTTTTGAACAAGAATATGTTTTCAACAGGAATTGAGCTGGGTGGGATCTAACGACTGTGACCCACAAAAAAGTAGAAAAAAGTGGTGTATTATTGGTATCATCAGGGAGAAAATTGTATGTGGGTGATAAAACAATTTGGTTTTAAAGGGAATTACTCGAATTACACCTACAACACTGTTTGCGAGTGTGCTTAAAATATAAGTTTTTAGCCTGTTGTTTCAACTTTTATGTCTATGGATCATGGGGACATATATATTTTTATCCGGTGGACTACTTCCCTGTCAAGTGTGCATCATCGCATAGGTACAAACAAATTTGTTTCCACTTTTCCAGACTTGAAAACGAAATAAACTCGTGGAAAAAGTGTAATTTTCCTATGCTGCTTGACACTGTGCCAAAACGCCGGCAAATTAAGTATGCATAGGATATTGCATGAGTAACGAAGTGTACCTACACTTTGTACACATTTTTCTCCTCTCTCCTCCCCTCCCTCATTACTAAAAACCAAGAGAGAGAAAAGAATGTTCGTATGTCTTCAAAATTTGTATAGGGTTCAGTGTAGATACAACGTTATTTCGTCCAATTATAAATACTCCCTTCCATTCTTCTGTTTGCGTTGCCCACATATTCATTCACATTAAACAACTTTTATGTAACTATTTTTTTGCTAAAGACCTTTCGCTTTAAGTGGAGTTGTGCAAGTTGGAGAGAGTTTCTATCTTTCTTTACGTGATTTTTCTTCGCAACTCGGAGGAAAATACAACTTTTTTTGAGAAGAATGGAGAGAAGGAGTTTTAATTGATTGAAGAATTGTACATATGGTAGGACAAGCACGTTGGATTGAGTAGAGGAGAGAAAAAAGTTTCTTCTTCTTCTTTCGCTGAGAGCTTGATCATGCTTGTTTCACTCGGTTTTCAACAACCCTTTTCCATCATCGTCACGATCACAATCAAGAGAGAAAGCGTACATCACCATCATCATCAAGGGGACGACAAATGACGCAATCCTAATTACTCGATAGTTACTTCACTTGCATGGCGCGACTCACCGCTAATGTACTTGAACGAAAATGAGTGATCTATTTATGGCAGAAGCTGTGGTGGTAGCAA
Source organism: Heteromurus nitidus (assembly GCA_034687055.1). Taxonomy (NCBI): domain Eukaryota; kingdom Metazoa; phylum Arthropoda; class Collembola; order Entomobryomorpha; family Entomobryidae; genus Heteromurus; species Heteromurus nitidus. Next base: position 61,501 of record JAQFZW010000248.1, on the reverse strand, counting down.
AATTTTTTGGCTCCTGCAATAGTTTCCATTACATTTACGTTGAAAGCCACACACATGAGGCAGAGGCTTGGATTCCATGTCATAACTGTAATGACGTGGTTGCGTCTTTTTTCCGGGAAACAAAAAAAGCCACGTACTGTGTCACCGCGTGTATAGATGACATGACACATTAATGCTCACACGACTAAATCCATCCATAGCGTGTATATGGATGCTTGAAGGACACCAAAATAAAATGGAGAAGAGGTGCCACCATCAACTATCACCATTCTTTTGGAGAAAATAACAATTGCGTGTGTTTCAGATGGAGAATGTATTTCACCTTGTGTTCGGCTTCCTAAACCCCAAATCTCCTTTCACCTTTCAGAATTGTGGGTGAGGCAGTGAAGTTGGCAACGAAGGTGGAAGCACACATGTCTAATCGTATTTAGGTATAGACCACCATTGACCTTCCACATTCATTGGCGAATGTTGAAATTGAGAGGACGAAGGGACACATGATTGTCAGTGTGAGGAGAAAGCGACCATTTCTCTCATTTGAGATATCGCGATACAGAGTGAAATTGCACGGCAAAAAACATGTCAAGCGAACTCAGACTCAGAGCCTCGCAGAGAGAGAGAGGGAGAAGGGTGAAACTTAAATTAGGAATAGGAAATCTATGGGAAAAAGGAGGCATGCATGGTGTGAATAATTATTTCATGACCAAAGTGTACTTTCCTGTAATTCATTAAAAATGCATTAAAATCCCAACAGCTTTCCCGAGTAGTTCTCTGCTCTCACTTTCTCTCTATCTCTCGCTCAAACTCTCCATCTGTGGCTAGTTAAAATGGTTTAGAGCACAACTTGGGAAGGAAGAAACAAGTTTTTGCAAAATGTGGTACACATCGAGCACAACCACACCAGCAAGAAAATCACGAAAATTACATTGAAAAAGGGGGTGGTGAAAGTGGAAGAAGCAATCCATTTCACTCCATTTTTAGTCTCGATATAGTCCTCTCTCTCTCTCGCCTACTCTCATTCCCACTGCACATGTGAAATTGAAGAGTTTTTTTTGCAGAGAGCATGTATGAGAGAGAAATGGCGATACACAGTTTCCCATTTATTTCCATTCTCGTGAAGAGAACGAAAAAAAGTTCCATTTCCCTCGTGAATTGCACCGTGCTGCTGACTGTGGACAGTGTGTCGATCTCGTCGTCTCCCTTCAACCATTATTTTTCTCATCGAGAATTTGAGAGGCTGTTTACATCTGTCTTAATGAATTCTAGTATTTAAGTACTTTCACAACAAAAATAGAAATGGAATGGGAATACATGTGAACGCGAGGCGAAATGACGCAAAATGCTAAAAATACTCGAGGACACACAAATCATACGATGCACAAAACACGAATGCGGAGAACAACACATTTCCTCTTTTTCTGGGTAGGCTTCATCCAATGCAGGTGTTGGGTGCTCGCAGGTTCAGTGTGTGCTTCGTGAGAGAAATGCCAACATGCAAAAACATCAATTTCTCCAATCCACAGAAAACGCGGAGGAATGCTAGCGGGATGTTTGGAACCCAATCACATATATCGGTCACAGTGTTCACTACAAAAGTTGCGACACAATTTCCACTCACTTCCCTTTCCACATTCTCCATTACATTCTCCAGAGAGATATGCGTATAGCCCGGAGCACAATTTATTTCCTGTTCGTCTCCAATTTATGCTCCATCACGCGTGGTAAACTTGTGCGCACCTGCATCTGCATAAAGTAAATGAAAAAAGGAGGAGCGATACAGTGGAAACTAATGTGGTGCCATCAGAGGAGCAGGAAGTGGAGCAAATGTAAATCAATTCTCTCTTATCTACCTTGCGGGGCATGTGACAAATAAACACCTAGCTCCCTATTTCTTGTTTTTTCCCTTATTTTCTCGTGCGTTTAACAGTGTCACAACATTCTTCGTCTTTCTGAACAAGTCGCTCTTCAATTGATGAAAACCAATTCTAAATGCGCGTCGTGCTATTCCAGAAAGAAATCTACATTTACTGGGCAAACTTGAACAATTCACCGAACCACGCCACCATCACCTGTGTTTCTAGATTGTGAGAACGATTTCAAAGAATTGTGTTTGGTCGAAATATTGGTAATATTGTAAGCTCGTCGGTTAACGATAAAACTGAGGGCGAGAAGGTATATCCATATCGATGCATAAATTAGCATGTCTCTGCTTTACTACTTTATTACAAAAACTTTCAATCGTTGGTCCACGTGGGAGAAGAGGACGGTGTTGTTTAAATAATTCAGGATGTTTGCCAACTTGTTTGAAGGATGACGCATTTGTCGTAGGCATACACAAATGTTAAAGGGCATCCAGAATTAAGTTTTTATAATCCTCCCACTCATCTCCTCATGGGAAACGGAAACACATATCAACTCATTATTGCCATTATTTTATTATTATTTTAGCTAAAATACGTGTATTTGTCTCTGAATACGTGAAAGATGTTAAGAAAACTTCACAAGTAGAATCGCATCAATGGGATTTCATGTAAAGATATTATGTAAAACCGGAGGCTTTACAATTCGAAATAGATATGGCATCGTTTCGCCCACAAGACAAATCCTCCCACACTTTTGCATGAATAATTTTCTCTAGTTTTGTGAGAGTTGAAACAGCGTGCACATAGTTGTTTCCTGAAAAATGAAATGAACTGCCCGTGCCCAAAATGGGAGACGGAAATACAATGGTATTCTCAACTATACGCCCGAACGGACGCATATCACGTAAAATGCTCAAGTGTAGAAAAGAGAAAAGGAAATTAGGAAATGCCCTCATTTTCCTCTAAACTAAAACGGTGTAGCGTTCACTGTACAATACACACACGCTCCACATCACATTCTCATTGCATTTCACTCTAATCTCACGAAAGTACTTTGAAAAACAACCATCATTTTATTCCACTTCCTACTTTCCATGCGGCGGAAGGGCTCATTCGGCAACGACGCCGCCGACATTTGCACATCAAGATAAGGTAACAATCTGTCGCCTCCTTCAGAATCAGCTAACATTCGAGAGAAATGCTTTCAAGGGGCAAGCGGCCTTTTTTAGTTATCTCAACCGTTATTTCTAACCCACGCCATAGTTTAGCAGAATGCATAATAATAGCGTGTGTGCTGCTGCTCAAATGATAATGTTTATGTATCACACTCTTATCTACATTCTCTCAAGCTGGAATCGTTGACGGAACACTGCTGTTTATTCTCATCCCGAAAAAAGACTCTTTTCCGGGAAAAAAACTTGAGCAAAAAAGAGAAACCACCAAATTCTCTTGTGGTTCCGCACACGAATTGTTTTTCCGTGTTTTCGCCCACTTTCCCCTTCCCAGTCGAAGGATCCTATTCCCATTAAAAGAATAGTGTAGCACACATCTCTTCAATTTGAGCTGCGAGTGTACTATCTCAATTTGCAAAATGCACACGAGTGCAAAAAAATGGGAGTGATGCATTCATTCACTCACACACACACTCGCAACTCGCACTGGTGGAATATCTTAATGATACCCTTGACGAACTGAAATTTCGTTGGGAAATTTTTTACACGCCCAAATCAGGAAAAAGTACTTTTCTCCACATCTAATAATCCGTCACAAAAAATGGTATACACAGACAGAGAGAGTAAACCCATATCCATTCGTTCCGTTTGATCGACCAGAGAAAATCCTTTTTGACATCAGGCTTTTTTAAGCAAGTGTTTTTTGCAGAAAGAGAAAATAAGTGCAAGATATGTTCCACTTTTTATGCCAGCATATTCTTCAAGAAAAATACATGGAGAAAATAGTTTCGCTGGCAGAGGAGAGCATTAGCATAAAATGAACACAAAATGGTCGACAAAGTACAAAATGAAAATGTAAACCTCAAAATATTGCGAGTCTCTAGGATTGAAATAATGAGGGACATTGTACCCTAAAAATCATGGTATGACACACATTCATACATTTCTCTCTCTGCAGAGCAGACAAGCAGAGAGCCCTTTTATCCAAATAAAAAATCTGAAATGGAGAAAAAACAAGGAATGAAATGAATGGGCCAAGTTATCTATCCGGTCTACAAGAGGATATTCATCATGCTGTAGCCAGCCACATAAAATGGGAGAGACAGAAGGAGAAAGCAGACATATAATATGTAGCTTCACTCAGGAAGACGAACGCACAAAAGGAGACCAAAAATTCATGGGGAAATATATTTGCGTGTATTTTTCAACCTCCTCTCGCATAATGCATAATACACTGGCGACGACAGATAAAAAGTTGGAGAAAAAGCGATGCGTGTGCAAGTATGCATTCATCTGTGGGCTCCCTCCCTTGTTTCTTCCGCTAACTGGGGAAAATAAGTTTTTATATATACTTTTACATGGAAGGAGGAGATATTCCAATGAATGAATGACTTTCATCCATTTTACATATTTCCCCACTTTTCCCCACACATGCATGTTTCATGCCTGCCCTCCATTCAGATTCCAAAAATCCCTGAAAAAAGAAGCTCTCTCCTTTAAAGATTCTCGTGCCCTTTTCCCCTTTCTACTTTCCTTTCTTTCTCTCTCTCTCTCTTCTAGAACTAGAACTAGAAGACTTTTTTCGCTAATGGATCCCGAGGAAGAGAATAGGTGTTCACTGGAGATATTCAGCTGACACGCTAAGGCACACACACACACATATAAGTATATGCATGTGTCAAGAGGATGTCTACGAGGAACGTAGGAATGAGATTGAGGATATAAGTAAGGGTATGGTGATACACAAGGCAAGGAGCCACTTTTTATAAGTACATTTCGGATTAGGGAAAACGCGACTGACAGCAGATTTTTTAAATACTAAGCTACATCACATCCCACTTCACTCTCAGGCAAATATGCATGCACAGCAGGGATTACGATAGGAAATAAAATGTTTGCGCAAAAATACAATCTCTCGATGGGTACACCGAGAAGAACAAAAGAGAGATTCCAAAAGGTAACTCAAATCTTTTTTGCATCTTCTCTCCCTCAACTCAAATATGTTGCAAATTTTTCCGCAGACTTTGCAAAAAAATGTTTTCGATGTTATATTTCTCTCGAAGGAAAGACACACATTCCAGAAGAGAAAGGAAAAGGAGAGTGGATAGCAAATCCTATCTACTTTTGGTTTGAAACGAGTGTCATTGCAAATGTGACAATTCCAATGTGCGTTCCACTTCTCCCAAATCCACTACATCGAGAGATGATTTGAGAAAATTCCAAGGCTGCCATCAGTGGCAGACATGGTTTCAAAAATATCTAAAATATATCTATACCACTTGTTCCAATTCTACTCTATTTTTCATACAAAAGTATAAAAAAGGATAAGGTACAGCGGATTTTATTTGTTTCTGACGAAAGAAACAAAAATGTCCATTGGTCGAGAGTGTACAAATACAAGACCAAGATAAACAAGGGAAGACATAGATGAGAGAATAAATACTGATATAAGGCATCTACTTTTTGAAATGTGCCACTGATAAAGTAAACTGCTTTTTATTTATCTCGTCGTAACGAGAGTGAAAGTAAAACTTATGCTTCTCGTTGGAGGAGAACATATTTCCACCACATTCCATGAGAAAATTCCAAGAGAAAGAAGGAGGGACGTTATCCAATATAAACTGTAAATACGATTTTGTGTTTTTCAGTGGAACGAGAGAAAGAAAGAAAAAACCCAGTTTTTCTGACTTCTCCACGCATCTCCCTGCTTTGTCAATAATAATGATGACCACTCTCTGAAACAAGGATGAAGCTGACGATGATGATGAAGGCGATGAGGAACAGAGTCACCAAAAACATTGAAAGGAAAGGAAGGAAGGAAGGAAAAGAGGATTGTTGACGGAGTTGATGATTGTTCTCTTTTACTTTCTCCGTGTGTAAAGTGAACATATATACCTACATGCTATTTCTCCAAGTTCCGAAAGTGATTTCCATCGGGGAACAAAATAGGAAGCAAACAAAGAAAACAAAAGTTGATATATGTATATATGCTATATGGCTATATGCACATCTGTGGGAGAGAATAAATGTAGTTTTTGTGAGAGGGATATTGTATCCCTTCCACCAGCAACACACGTGATGATGTGGAGAGTTGGCCTAGTTTCAATGAAACAGGAGTTTGAGGAGTTGTATTTTCACTCCTTTACTTGACACGACAAAAACGCACATAGAGAGTTAGAAGTGAAATGGTGAAACGTGAAGCTCTAAAATTTCTCACAGTCACACACTCACACATTGTCGTAGAATGAAAGAAATATAGACGCGTACGTAAGAATTCCTTTAGCTAATGCCAATGACAAGGATCGTGATGGTCGAGAGATGCATTTTTATTAGGATTTGCGTAAAATACATGTCCCTTCATCGTTCTCGTTTCGATATTATGCGACGGTTTCCGTCAAAACTGTCTTCAGCAGCTAAACCCCATCAAAGAGAAAGTGACGAATTTGGCATGCCTAATCCGACCGTGTTGTTGTAGAGTGAAAGAACGTACCAATATCAAATCCTTGGAGAGAGTCCCCAGCTGGCTCCAATCCAAATCGGTAAGCTCGATCGTTGATGACGAGATTCCGGATGCAACCCCGGAACCCTCCCATTTTCTTCAGCAGGGATGCAATGGACGTCATATCGGATTGGAATGTGTCACCAATGCCCCCATTCCGAGCTGAGCCACTCTCTGATTCCGATGATGGATCCTGGTTGCTTGTCGAAGCAGTCGAGCTCACGGACGAATCTTCAACGATGGATGCAGCTGCAACGAAAAACTCTTCGTTGTTTCTGCTTTGTTGAGATGCCTGGAGAATTGAAGCTGTCCAGTTGTTCTCCGCTGGGGACGATGACATCCCACCTCCCATGGACGGTGATGAGGAGGAAGAAAGCGACAAAGTCGGGGAGGAAGAAAGTGGAGGTGGTGGAGAGAGCTCGGGCTCGTCATCAAAATTTGTTGGAGTTGATCCGGTGGCAATAAAAGTGATATTTCCGGGGCCACCGATGAACACTGGCTGGCGGAAGGTTATTCGGGAGAACAGGCCCTGGAAATTTAAGAAAAATGCATTTTTTCATTAGACATGTCATTCAGCATCAAATAAAACACTTCAATTGAAATTGACTTTCTTTCAAAATTCCATGAAGCTCCGTCGACGTCGATCGAATTCACAGAAGACATTTATTTTGTTAATGCTCCAAAATGGATAAATGCTATATTTTCATCATTTTTGCATGAAAGTCCTTCACGCTCCACTATCTCTGTCATCATGAATCTAAACGAGTATTTTTGAAGAATTAATTTAGGAAATTAGGATAACTATCCATTATTTGAGAGTTCATTAGGAAATTGGTGTTCAGCGAAATATAGCTTCTCGCTCCCGTAAAATAACTGACTCAGCTGGTGACTACCTTGCTGAGGAAGATAGATTTTTTGCATTTTTCCTCACAACATTGGTTGCTCACAGGCACTGGTACAAAAAATTCTATTCGATATTAATAAACATCCTCCGAACAGCTTTTTTGCAATAAATTTGCTAAGCCCAGCCCAAAACGTAAATAGAATCAATTTCATCATCACGGGTTTTCTTGTAAAAGTCAGGGGAAAGTCATTTTTCTTCTTCAGCGTGAAAAATAAAAGATACTATGAACTTTCTGCGTTGGAATAATACATTAATAAAGTTGGACATGAATAGCAAAACTTGGCACGACATTAAGGTAACTTCATAATCATAATATTCCTTTGTTCAGTTGATGCAACATTTTGTACTACACTCCTCTTCTGTAACTTCTGTTGCTTCATTCACTCACTCGTCACTCCAATTCTGGGGGAAATCAATGAAAGTGGAAAATGTACAACCGACAGCCACACACGATCCGGGTGCCCATCATAACTTTTTTGCTTGACTATAAAACTGCCTTTTTCATTCAACGACGACGACGACGATGATGATGATGACATACACGTTCCGTTCATTATCGAATATCATCCATCTTTAAATGCATCCCATTCTGGGAGAAATAAGGGAGTGGAGAAAAGGAGAGAGAGAGCGAGAGAAGGATGGTCCATATATTCAGACACATTATTAATCAACATTTTCATTTCCAATTTCCCTTTCTCCAACTCGGTTCGCCTGCTCAGTCGACATTTCAATTTCCGGTGAGCTGTCGCCTCCATCCCTTTCCCATGTTAGCCTACATGCCTACATATTCAGAGCCTTGTATCCTGGCGAAGCATGGACCTGATATATCGTGTTGAATATATGAATGTATGTATCCATGTGTGAAAGACACAATCCTTTCCTCCCGTTCAAATTCAATTCTTCTCTCACCAGATCCACTCTCTCTCTCTCTTCTCTCGGTAAGAGAATACATGCATAATTGACTGTGAATCACGACAGCAGCAGGGGGAAAGTGGGAAGAAAAACGATAAGAGAGAACCGAAGTAAAGTGTATCACTCCGAATAAACTGAATACATCCATAAAAATATTATACACATCTTTATGTATATTTTAGCCATTTTCCGTTTTATGATCCAAACCTTATTTCTACCGGTCTTCTCATGAGCGAAGTTCTGATTCACTTGTCTGATTTTATGGAAAACGTGAGGCTTGGATTTGGAGTAAGAGCATCGGAGCTTGGTACACGTACAGAACTTTGGATTTGCTGGGCTGGAGCAGAAAATGAAAATTGTAGATTTGAGATTAAAAGTAGAGCGTCGAATGAAATGCTCACGTGTGTGTGTGCTCCATTCTTATTGTATGTTCGCCAGTCGGTATACCTGTTTCTGTTCATGCAGAACGAGCAGCGCACTCCTCCAACCGTGCTCACTTCACGCTCCTTTTCACACTGGAAAGAGAGCTATTGCTTTATTCGCTGCCAAAATTGGTCAGAATAAAGGGATAATTATTTGGATCCGCTCAAAGAGAAATTGGTAAAGTTTTTTAATATAAACTTTTGGGTTTGCTAAAGATATCAATTGCTTAAGATTGTATGCCTGTTCGGAATACGGTGAAATTAAAACCTAGTCCTCATTTTAAATTTGACTATTGGCTTGGCCGATGGACTGTGGCAGTCTAGGCGAAAGACATAAATCGTTAATTTACTGATGACTACTAGTTGATACGTAATTTAAGTATGTCTCAAGAGAGGCTATAATGGTACATATTTCCCAAAAAGGAAGCCAACACGTTACTCGCAAAGTTTTCGTGCTACTTGCATTCTACACATCCTTGCTCTAGTCTAGTTTGTAGAAGTTCCAAATGTGCTGCTAATATCCTTTTGTCCATTCATCTGGTAAAAACAATGATGAAGACGGGGTTTCCGCGAAGGTACGCATGCTGCAAGGAGAATAACTGTGAAAGCGAATTCAATTTCGCAAATGCTAGCACCCGTTTCTTGTGTAAATCATACACGATGACAGTTATCCTTGCGAGTATACAATTTCATTATTCAATTTGGTAAAGTATGAAGGATAATAATAAGCAAAAGAGCCTACATTTTGCATTTATTATTCCCTCTCTGAGTTTTGGGGAAATTGTCTAATTCCCATTCTTCGCTGGGACGAGGATGCACATCCTCGCTCAAATGGATTTATAATGGCATACAGCATGCAAGAGGAGAGGAGGAAAAGGTTGCTCTCTTCCAGAATTACGAGTTGTATTGTGACCATTGTGAGAAGCATGTACAAGAGGAAAGTTACGGAGGAAGAACCCATGGAAAATGGAGCACAAAGGGGATCCACCAATGCAAATTGAAATGTGAAGCGGAAATTTAGTTCTTCATTAGTGGCACTGTCTTCACTCCACGCATTAATCCACTCACAAACCAGGTGTGTATATATTTAACTTAGAAATATATGAACTTATGTAGGTACCTTTGAATCGTGGCGTATCTGAATATTTAAAACCTGTTTTCGTGGGAATCGATAGTTTTCAGTCATGCTTGACAGCCGAATTTTTTATATATTTGTGTGCCAAATGCCAATGGATACTAGACAATGCAGATATGCCCAACGTCAATGATGATAAGATAGAATCATATCCTCCCTGGATATCGTCATGCCCTTCCGTATAACCGACATTTTATGATATCATCGTGATGTTACTTGACTCCATATGAATAGATGTACCTTTGATCGGCCCTGTGTAAACGGTCCGTCGTTAAGTTGCATCCAACCGTCCCATCGGCGTCTTACAATGCTTGCCCTATTCCATTGTTGCAAAAGTACAGGTGTGGCGGATTTTACCATTCCTGATCCAGAGCCGCAATCGAACCTACAAAGAATTTTACAATATCGTTACATTTTATTCAGATTATTATTTTGCCATCAAAGGGGTGACACGACACAGATGCAGGTAAAGGTAACTCACCTGAATTCCAAGTAACCGTCCCGGATGTAAAGCGCCAAAAAGTCTCCAGACAGGTCCTCCCTCTCTCCAGTAAGCAACAGTATCCCGTCCCTTGATTCAGGACGAAATTCGAGGGATATTTGGTCGGACATGTAGGCATCATGGAGGACTGGAAATGCAACCCAACTCTGTCCGCGAAACAGGCCACTATTGTAGCCCCCTCCTTCCTCCGGAACATCCTCTGCAAATATGTTACAATTCCAAAATTAATAATAAATATAATTGCACACGAATGGGAGGAAGGTACTTGAGCACCTGCCACTGTGTGTGTGTATTGAAGTCGTACCATTAAATGCAAGTATCTAAAAAAATAAAAGAAAGGCGAGACGAAAGCAAAGCACATATATCTGCTTTTACACGTATTTTCGTGGACAAAGATCCTTCTTGCAACCCAATCACTCATTCGTTTCCCCCACTCCACCACACGGCGAAGATCAGCGGCTTTCTCCTGTCCTCATTCTTTACCATCACATTTACCTCTGTTTAGTCAGTCAGTCACTCATCTTGTCGAGAACTTTGAAGCATCTCTTTTCTCTTCCCTTTCTCCTCCGTCAGGAAAGAAAATGGGAAAAGAAAGCTGCGAGCGAAAACAGAAGCGGATGCGTACACATTACAGTGATACATAAGACATGCGGACAATATATCAGTCTCGTATACCGAGGAAATAAGGCACACTACGGCCAGAAGCAACGTGAGTCTGTCTCGAGTGAAATCCTTGTTGGTTTTTCGGATAACTTTTGAGGAACCCTTTGTACTTGTGTTGTGTGCCAGGATAGGAATATGGAATGGAGAGTGTGCCACAGGCTAAACTAAACTAGACCTTTCCATCTTCCTTCTCTCTCCTTTCTCCATATGTACTCCAATGCATTTCCTCAGAATATATTTCCTTTTTCGTTTTCTAACAAAAAACGACCAAAAAGAAAACAAGAGTTCTGTGCAACATTAGTTTCTTTTTCTTTCTCCAGTCGCATCGACTGTGGCAAAAAAGGAGAAAAAGGCAAGGGAGAATTTGGCAAAACTTATGCTTTCGTATTACATTCTTTGCGCGTGTTGTTAAGTCTATATCGTATAGTGAGTAGGTATAATTTCACAATTTACCACAAACGAAAACCTGTCCGGAGCAAAACTAACAAAAAGAGAGAAATGCAACAGCGTTTACCAATTCGCCACCGACATTTTTCAGAGTCAGATGAAGTTTTTCCAGCACATTCACTCGGAGAAGGTAATTCTAAGGCGAGAATAATGGAAATGAACAATGTGAACACATGACTGTTTAAAGGGAATATTATATATATCATCGCGTTATCGTTATTTAAATTGGAATTCCGAGTAGAAATATTGTGCACCTGGAGGAAGGAAGGCTTTCTTCTCCAGCTGAATCAAAAGAAGAATCACAAAGCAGGAGAGTTGCTTATTATTATGCCTACTTGCACACCGGTCCGCTCTCAAGCCCATTGAAGAGGGAGAATAAAAGGAACATTGCCAGATATGCCTTGCATTATTGTCCAGGACAATGCAGAAGCACATACGAAAGCAGCAGTGGAAGTGGAGGAGAAAAGGTAAAAAAAGTGGAGTTTGCTGCAGCAGTCGAGTATTTGCAAAAGAGAGGATAAAGAGAAGCAAGGAAAGGACATTAAGCTTTATTGAATTTCTTATTTCACCTGGAATCTTGTGCAATGGCGAGAGAAATATAAAATATATAGCAGAGAATGCTCTCCTTTTCTCCTCTCTCTCATATATTTCACTGGAAAGAAATAGTGCGTAACGGACACTTATGGATAGGAGCTGGAGTCCTGGAGAAAAGGGGAAGCAAGGAAAATAAATAAGAGAATGATAATAAAAAGCAGCTCTGCGCTATCCAACTAAACAATGGAATCGAAGCAGGCAACAAAGAACCAAGTTGTGGAAGCTAAGCACAAAATACGAGATGCAAAAAAACGAAGAAAGTGAAGGAGTTGAGTTGAGAAGATGATTTCCAGGGAATAAAAGCAGATGCTGGAAATGTTTGGTTCATGGAAAAAGCACTCGCACGCACAAAACACATAATCTTTTCTGGGGTGATAAAACAGAGTTGACGTAGTTTTCAAACTTTCAAAATATATATTTGAAATTGGCGCGCATTTTCCTCTCGCCAATGAAAATGCAAAGTCTAACGAGTTTTGCGTTTGCGTAGAACTTTCGGTGCATGCATTTTGTAAGCTTTTCTCAACTTGTTTGTATCGAGTCCATTGAAGCGTGGAGAAAGTGCTTTTACAAACAAAAGCATTTCATTTTACTTGGCAAATAATAATAATTGCAGCTTTTTTAGGAGAGATTACATTTCAAATTATTTTTCCAGTGAAGAGTATTATTGTTATTGTTAGTGAGCTTGTCATTCAGAATCATTATCCTTGATTTCCTTTGAGAAAGGAGAGAAAATTAACCCAAGAAGCTGGAGGTGGAAGACAATGACGGACTAGGATACTAGGAAAAGGAAACAAAAGGAGCCTTCATTTCATCACATCCTCTTCCTCATCTTCCGGCTTGCGTGGGTGTGGTCGTGTGGGTTGCTGTATTACAGAAACAAAATTGAAGAAACCTCCGGACTTGCAGTAAGTTGATCAGCACTTTTTTCTTTATCGTCCTTCGTTTACTCAGCTCAAATCAAACTCTCAATTCAGCATCACAGTCCCAACAAAGCACAATAATGAGATTTATCTATTGTTACGTTTCATTTGTCTTATTTCGACTTCCTCTGTGTAAACGAGGGTATATTATCCTCCTCCTCCGCCCTCGCGTCGCTGGAAAACTTTGCGGAAACAGGTAAAGTTTATAAATTTTCTGCTGCGTGCTGCTCTGTTTTTGTTATTTTGTATGTTCTTAGCCATGTTCTCCAGAATGTGAATTACGCATGCATCCTCGGCTAAGGACACTATACAATTAACTAGAAAGATTTCTAAACCCCATTTTCTCAAGCAAACAGTCGCACATGATAGAAACCAGGATGTGAATTGATAAGTACACGTGTGTACCATTCACCATTACACTGTGTGAATATTTTTGCGATTAGTAATCATGTGTTGGTACTTTGGTTCAGTTATTTTTACAGCCTGGTTAACGTTTGTAAAGGTTGTTCGGGTTCGTTGGTATTTAGTTAGTAAAAAACAACTGCTTTCCCAAGCCAAAGTTATTGCAGTAACACAATATCCTCAATTTACGACACGATTGGGACAATGAAACACGATATAAAACGTGTGATTAATGTATTTCCTTGCCTGGTCTACTGCTCTCATCTGAATCGTAAATTGTTTCGTAAATCGTGAATGAAGCGAGACATGGAAATCACCACCACCAACTACTACCAATGTTTATGTTTGTTTTCCAAGCAAGGATAAATATAACCGGAAGCTGAACAGATTAAATGCGGCAGTAAAAGGGATCATATATGGGAGCAGGGTTGTAATAGGTTTTTTTTCGAGATCATAAGAATTCATCGAGATGTGAGAAGGAAGTGCTTTTATTGCAAACGACGGGACAAAAAAGTGTCGCTAGAGATGACCTGGAAATATATCTGAGAATTCTCTAAAATGAGGTATCATATAACACACGCGTACTTCTCCACCGTGGAAAAATATGTACACTGCACCACTTTTCCTCGCTATAAAGTTACTTACTTTAGCCATGCGTTTCGGAAAATTGTTTGGACTATATGGCGACATGGAAGAGAGAGAGAGAGAGGGGGGGGGAATATAAGGCGGACAAAGGAAAAGGTAGTTTTGCTATTTAAAGAGTTTAAGGATATGCTTGGAGAACTGTGGATGGAAGTGGCAGTGGCGGTAACAGTATCACATCTCGTATCGTTTCCCGTCAAACAGAGTTCAATGCGCTATTCTTCCTATTTTCCATTGTCCACAAAAAAATCTTTCTTTCGCCGAACAAGCTCAGCTTGAAGGGATATATTGGCGAAACAGGGAGAAAAAAGAAGGGATTTGTATAATGTGGATGGTTTGGATGGGACAGTTTAGCCAACCAAATGACCCGGGACGCTAGTTACAGGGGGAATGTACGAGTCCCTCGGGAAGACTTTTATGTTACTTTTACGTTACGTGCCTTCCTTTCACTGAAAACGGACAATATCGACAATATGGTTGAAGGAGAAGGGCACATTCCTCCGAATCGTCTCAATCATCGTCATCATCACGCACAGATCCTTTGTAATAAGGTGATGTGATAAGTACGGTACGACTCACTCCCTAACTCGACTCCACAAAAGAGCCTTCAACTCCTTCCAACTGATACACTTTCTTAAGCTAACCTCCAAGAAAATAAGCAAACCATGGTTGAAAATATTTTGTACGGAGGGTCGCAAAGAAGTGAGGAAATTGACCTTTCTCCAGATTAAGAATCTTTGACTATGTGCATTGTTAGGTTTTAGTTTATGCAATATGTTATGTCACAATCAGTCAGAGTTCCCTTTTGGTAAAGTGTTTTTTTCTGGCCAATTGCTACTTTTCAAGTGACGTTTCGCTGAAATTGTACATACAAACTTTTTCCTAGAAAAATCCCAAACTCATTAAGTTTGCTTCATGTGTGTGTAATCCTTCATCGTCGGAATTTTCTTGGCTAGTGACCAATTACTCTTTTCCGCTTTTGTCAAGTTTTTAAAGCTAAATTAGAGAGAACTTTTTTGCTTTTTACTGTGAAATAAAGCATTTTTCAACTTCAACATTTTTTACTCTCGAAAGACGATCGAAATACAAAAGAGTTTTTTCTCGTTTTCTTCTCAACTTTCAATTGGTGCACAATTGTTCAACAACTGGTACTTTCAGTCTGCTGGAGGACACTAGAAAAACAAGATGAATTACATTTCCTCCCATTTTTTCATCTCGCTTCATCATCCGTAAATTATCAAGTGGCAGTCGGTTCACTGACTTACGTAGTTAGTTAGTCGTGTAGAAAATGTGCATCTCTCCGCTGCATGCATTTAGCTTTTCCCTGAATTTTGTTGTTTGTCCACACTCATGCATACGCCTTCTGTTTGCTCGCTCATTTGATATTTATACAAGAGCGCAGACTGTCAGAACTTTTTACAAAAGTTTGTACTCCAAACAATATTGTTTAAAATGGGATCCCACATATAATAAAAAGTCAGAGGAGGAGAGGAGAAGATAAAAAAGTTTTGTGCTGGACTGAATGGATCCTCTTTGCCACCAGCAGATAGATATGTATGCATGCATGCAGGGGATGGAGAACTCTCTTTGGGAGATAGAATAGATGGAGAGAAAGGGAAGGATAATGGAAGAAGAAAGGACAATTAATTGGACACTTGACTTGACACGACATCCTCTCATCTTCCCGTGGAAAAAGCTGTAGTGAACTGAAATACATAAAGTATCTCGTCTCTCTGGTTGGATGGATTCGCCAAACAGGGAAGAAGAAGGTGCATTCAATTTCCCTTTCACTTATAAAATACACGAGAAAACAGAAGAAGAAAAAAGTCCACTTCACTCAACTTCTTTTCCTTTTGGCTATGAATTTGTGCAGTAGGTACGTACAAAAACGGATATATGTATACGGTGGTTCACAAGCGAGAGTGAGAATTAGATGCAACCTAACGAATGAATAGAGTCAAACTTTTCCCTTCTTCCTTGTTTTCCTAACGCATGTATTCTTAAGATAAAGTTTTTAGACGTGGGGACGCGATGAAGCTGACAATTTGACAATATTCCTCTTCCTTCTCTCATCTTTCGCTTGTATCAAAAACATCTTGCAAACTCTTATTTCTTCCGTCCTGAAGGAAAGTGAAAAAACTTTCTCAACCTCGTTTGCTTCTTGGCTTTGTTGGTAAGGCTGTGACACATCTGCCACACAAATAACCCACCAAAATGGATATGTTTTTGTCTTTGCTTTTCCAACGCGTCCCTTCCCAGTCTCCTCTCATTTTCAATACATTTTTCGTGAGCTATCGAGCTGACGATGAGGAGATGACGTTCGCTTTGTTTTTATGACAAAATACATTTTTGTGCGTAGAAGCCATAATCATCGACAAAAACTTAAAAATGGAAGACTAAAGTGTTATACTGGAAAGCTAAAGCGTGTAGACGAAGATTAGTAATGAGATTAGTGATGACAGTGCCGTACATTTGGACCATAAAAGCGTGATGCATGTGCTTTCTGAAGAATTAATGAATCCGTGAATAGGTAATAAATATTAGCCAGAGTTGAACACGTTCATCTAGAATTTTATCACGAGTCTTGTAAATTCTGGGATTTCATCACTTCTATAATCTTTCTGTTCTGAAAGTTTTAGATTCAAAGTGTTGATTAAGACGGATGGGTGGAGTTCATTTAGATTCATTGGAAAACGGATTAGCAGACTTTCAGGCTTTATAGATACCACCTCTGCAACAGTTTACAGGTTTACGTTTTCTAACTCGAAGCAAAATTTGGGGTTTTTCTATGTAAGTATTTAAGGCGGGCACAAATCGAGAAAAAAAAGTTCGCATTGATTTTTACGGTCACAACGATATCTCTATCTCCTGCACTTGTACTACTGCAGACAAAGCGATCGCTGACATGATTCTCAATCTCAATCTCCTTTCAAGCACGACTGCACAAGCACAAGCACAGCTCATATATTAAAAACGTGCGAGATGTATAATGCAACAAAGTAATCCTCTGGAGAATTGTACTATCCGAATTTTGGTACGACACACACACACACACAAAAAGTGGAGCACGAAAGTAAAAAGGAGAAAGAAAAAAAGGAACGAACCAATTTCGCAGAAGGTTCCTCGAGTGCCCATGGGACAGAGACATCGATAGCCGGTCATGGACTGCTCCAATCCGGATTCATTGGAAGGCTCCCTTGTACAACTGCCTCGATTACATTTGAGTGGGCATTCCGCCTCCTGCTTCTCCGTTGTACTGCTACTCCCACCACCGTCCACCAAGTCTGAAGACGTAATTGAGGGAGGCGTGAACTTGGCCTGTCCATCCTTGTTCCACGACATTTCCAAAGCCTGTGCCGAGTCTGGATCAGCGTATGAGTTGGAGTAGAGATCTTTAAGTTTTGAGGAGGACGATGCAGACGTTGACTCGGGTGAGGAGATGAGAAACTCCTCGCTGTCATCAACAATTTCACCTCCATCCAGATTCGTGAACTTCACTACTTCTTTATTAATTCTTTCCTCTGCTCCTTTCACCGTGTGTCCTTCCTTTCTCTTCGGGATGCTCAATTTATCTCTATCCTTTTGCTGAGAACTGTCCAAATCCTCCTCCCCCTCTAAACTCAAGTCGTCATCTTCATCCTCGTCGTCGTCATACTCTTCCGAAGATTCATCTTCTCCCTCTTTACTCTCGTCGTAGTCATCATCGTAACTGTCCTCTTCCCCAAGTCCAGCACCGTCCAACAAGCTATCTTTCCTTGTGCTACTTTCCGTTGTTGAAAGCGTGGGCAGCACCATTGGCGGAGGTTTGCCAAAACTGAAGGCAGCTTCTGCCGCAGCGTTCATCGCATTTATCGCAGCATCCGCTGTGATCCCAGGTTGTTTATTACCTGGCTTCCTTGTCATCCTCACCTTGACCGGTTTACTCCGCTTGTCCCCTGACATGCTCGCCAAGGGCTGGGGTAGTGGACGAACGTTCGCTCCGATGTCATCGTCATTCTCGAAATTAGACATTGCTGCAGCTTTCGCTGCCACCGCTCCTCCCAAATTCTTTCTGCGTTTGTACTCGGACGTCGTATCTCGGGTCACTGTTCTCCCTTCCGACTTGTTGTTGTCAGCTGGAAGTGATGACTGTTGTCGCCGTTTTGCGAGCTCTAGCTGCCATTCTTCCTCTTCTTCGCTGCTGTCATCGGACATGGTCGTGTTTGTTAACTCTGCAAAAAAACAGAAGAAACAAACACAACTCAATTTCTTGATCCAATTAATTTACTTTAATTAACTTGCACCCTTTTCATGAGTCATATGTTTCCTAAATGAGTTACGTGGGGGGTAAAAAGAAATAGCTAATTTAGTTATACATCCTCATCTTCAAACCATTGCCACCAGCATCGCATGTTAAGTCAAGCATGTTCCCTATTGAATTCAAGAGAGAGAGACACACACAGCTCTTCCTTTCATTTTCCAGGGAAAAAATCTCGCTCTTTTTCTCCCCGAAGTTCATGTTGGTTCTGTTGGTTTGTGGTGTTTGCTTTTGGCTGTGGGCTATTCATTCGCAACATGCCATTCAAACGTCAGCAGCAGACTTTGATACTTTATGCGTGCTCCTCTCTCCCTGTGAGATTGCCACCATGTTTTCCAGCGACCAAGTCAAGTGAGAGAGGAAAAAACGACAAAATAACCGCATTGCATTTCACCACAGTGAAAGCACTATATGCTCTTACTTTTTACTTGTATTCACTCATTTTCTCCTCTCTCGCTCTCTCTCTACAATATTATTAGCGAGGGAAAACTCTCAACTCTCGCACAATCAGCCAGCTCTCTCCCGGTTTTTGTGTGGCGTAATACCTTTCACCAGCACATTGCAAACACTCAACAAAGCTGTGTGACTGTGGGTGCATGTGCCGTTGAAAGAAGACCTCTTCATATTTCATCATGTTCCAAATGACAATATATGGCTTTATGCGTATCTCTCAATTTCCTACTCAATTTTCTCCCCAGCTTTTTAGCTAATAACCGCACTCGTCATTACGCTGATGGGTCATACGAAGAGAAAACAAGTAAACATAGAACGAGGAATTTTATCCCGCTGAAAGGAAAGTAGTTGAGAAAGGTAACTTGCCACAGAGACACATGACAAGTATGATTACCTACATCAAGTAGTCAAGTAAATGTGGATGAGTGAAAGTAAACATAAGCGGAGCAAGAATCTTCCTGTGCAAATTGCAAGCAGAGCCTGGGGAACCTGAAAGCTCTAAACCACATTACCGATTTCATACTTTTAATTACTTCCTGGAATACTGGATGGGCAGCCAATCAAACTGAGCAAGTAAGTGTGCATTTATTTTGTTTCAATTTCTTAATGTGAATTTGCAAAAGCTTCAATTCGCTTCGTAAGTGCAAATTTTCTTGCCAACATTTGACATTATCGAGCATATCTGATGTTTTCGTTGAACTCCGTCGCTTCCTTTCGTTTAAATTAATGCAATTCTGGCATTTGTCAGTGGAAAATGTGGTTTTCTTTTCTCTTTTCACTTTTTCTTCTCTTTGCACAAAAACATTGAGAGGAGCTCTTATTAGCGTGTTTGTTGAATAGAATTTGTAAGCGAATGCATGTACAAAAGGGGTAAGGCCCTCAACGAATCCTTTCAGCTGGTTATGCTCCATGCATCTACATACATGCTCATGCTGTTTTTAACCAAAGAGCAACAGAGACAGAAAAAAAAGCCTCAGGTCGATAGTCTTTATTGATCCGGTTGTGTACATAAAGTACATCGTACACACACAGAGAGCATACGTATACGAACATGTGAGCTTTTCAACTTCGGCTTTTCCCTTGCTTTCCCCGAAACTCACTCTGCTCAATATGTAGACTGAGGAGCTTTCCTTGAATTTGTGTGTCTTCTTCAGCGAGAATAAGGGAAGGACGGATTGAGTTGTAAAATGGTATATGTTCATCTACATTACACGCATGCAGGTATAGTATATCCCACTGAATTCCCTATATTTTTGGTATTTTACATGGATTCTTTTACTTATTTTCTTATTCAACATTCTGTGTTGCGCTACCCATTTCATCTTCCATTCTCCTCCTTCAAAAGGCTTTGTCTCTCTCGCCCAAGAAAAATATCCGCATTTTATTTGCCCCTTAAATCATTACACCTGTCTGGAAATGGGAATATGGAAAAAAGGAAAGTAGTTCGATGGTGTAATGCCTAACTGGAAAAATATATTTTATATGACATTTGCAGGGAAAGAAGTCATTACACTTTTGCGAGTGACACGTATGCGTGCTTTATTTGTCTTTATCCTGCTTACGGCTGATTACGACACCTGTGCCAAAATGAAAATGTCAGACAAGAAGACCCGAAAAAAGGTGTTTCGAAGAAAGCTTTATCCCTTTTCCTTCAGCACCCAACTTTGTCTCAAACTAAATTGAAGTGGAGAAAAAAGTAGGGGAATTGTATCGCTTCACTCACACAAGAACAGAATAAATATTATTGTAAAGGTACCCAGATGTTAAGCTATTGGATCTCTAGAAGTGACAAAAAACATACAGCTTCACTTTTTGCATTAGGATTCACAGCCGCTTTTCCGTTTCAGTAAACTAGAGCCAACATTGTCATTGGAGTGTACATTTCCGTTCGAAAAGGTGACACATTCAAGTGCTGCGAGCGATGGGATACAAGTGCTTGCATCTGTGGGAAAAGGAAAAGTAGGTAAGCGATATTCTCAAGGACTTGCTTATTATAACATGTCCCCTGAATTCCGTATGATCACCGAGTGTGGATTTCCGTATGACATTTACGAAGGACTTCTTAAAACTTTGGATTACAAAACGAAATGGATTTTTCGCTGAGTGTTTGTGTGGGTACTTCCTTGAAAACACCCGTCTATGACCTTAAATGGAATGTTGACACGGTCGATTATTGTTATATTGCACACGGCAGAAATTTTGCGGTCGCAAACGGAAATCTGAATAGGTACCATGAAACAAACCTTCGCATGGATTTTATAATTGAGTATAAAATAAAGCACGCATGTTACATTTTTTATGGCTTGGGTTGAAGTCGAAGCGAAGCATTGAAGTAGTTCAAGATGTCAAGATACCCCCACGAGCAATGTCGAAAACTTCGCTTTGGTGAGTTAATTGTATTTCACCCAGTTTCAACGTGATATTTTTCTGTCTTCGCAAGGTCGCAGTACTCAAGGGAATACTTCGTATAATTTTATGTTTCATTTTCATATCAAGGCTTAGTTTTTAATGCATTCGAGTTATCATAATATTTGAACGCTGTGAAGGTGAACAAATATTCCGGAAAAGCTGTTGCAAGCTTGAGGACGGGACAGAAAGGGAATGTTTGCGGATTCTTGCTCCTTCTCTGTTGAATTTGAATGTACGTATGCGCTCCTCTAGTCCCATCTTGTATCATTCCCGTTCGTCATCGTATTTATGCTTTTTGCTAGTCACATTTATTGCCCTTTTGTCTTGGAACTTGCAGCTGATGATGTGAGTAACTCTGCATTCTTCTTCTTCCACGGTGATACTCAACTTGTGATAATGGCCATTTGAGAGTTAAAGGGAAAGAGCTCGTAAAATGGGAAACTGTACACTGTACATTTGTTGGATGAAAAGTTGTGAATGATGCTCTTCCTCTCCTCAGAATTCACCACTTGTGCATGTCTCTCCTATAAAAGTAGGCGAAATTGGTAATAAAAAAGTTTCACTCGTGACCATTATCCCTATTCAGCCAACCAAGAAACAAGGATGCATTTTTTTCATGGATGAGTGAGCGAACGGTGGAAAAAAGTTCTTCTTGTTTCAAATTGACGATAAAAATCACTTGACTTCAAGAACTAATGTGACTTTCCTTAAATTCGCATTTTTTTGAAAAAATGGAAGCAGATAGAAGCTTTTGAGGGGGCAAACTCATCACTCATTTCATTACGTGTGGAGTAAGTGTGTGACCTCATTAGATTGAAGGATGGTTCTCCTCGCTTGCCAAGTGCATATAGACTTCATGTCAGCAGCGTCCTTCAAAATACTTGACGTGTCTCTCTTGTTTTCCAACTGAAAAACATTATCTAAAACTGATTGATGTTCGAGAGTAGAGTTTTCTGTGCCTGCCATTCATCCAACTAAATGTTCTCTTGTTTTCCTACTTTCTACTCTCTCTTTTGGATCGATTCCAATTATTTCTTAATTTCAATTGAATACACAATGGTGGCGCTATGAATAGCACACAGTTTCCCTTCAATTATCAAAGCAGGCGACGCTCTCGAATCACGTTGCCAATTCCATTGTGAACACGTGAGCAGAGCAGAAAATGTGTGTCATGCATTATTGTCTACTTTACTTTGCCGCAGTCTGATGCCACTTTCATTCAGTCCCTAGAAAAGTTGACCATACTGAAACAAGTTGTAAATCCACATAATATTCGCAAGTTTTTGAACGATGGAACTCTGGAAAAGTGTTCTAATATTTCTCTTTTGTAGTTTGAGTAATCATCTCAATCTCACTTCCGCCAGCTCACATGTCTCATTCGGTGACTACTGCAATGGCACTCTCCATTGCAGACCACGATCCGGTCTGGAGTGCATCAACAACGCGTGTCAGTGTCTCGTGCTGGACACAATGAAATATGAATCTGCTTCCGGGAAATGTGTCTCTCATTCTGGTCAGCCCTGTGGCTCCACAATAATTACAAATTACGTCGGGGACAACAACACGAGGAGATCATAGGCTGTGTCTCCAACGCATTCTGCAATGGCACTACGCAATATTGCGAATGCCTCCCAGACTACCAGCAGCAGTCGGATGGGTTGTGCATTCCACTGTCGGAGTACGGACAAGCATGTACTTCAAGCGAAAACTGCCGCTCCACTGGGTCAGGGCAGATGAGGCTCATGCTCACTTGTGTGGGTGGACAGTGCAGATGCCCAGCGAATATGATTTATTTTCACGGCTCAGAGTCTTGTATCTCTCGAGTTGGTGGGGATTGCGAGTTTGGATGCGTACCGAATGCGGCCTGTAGTTTCGCTCTGGAGAAGGACAGTGGTCATCCCCGGCTTGTGGAAGAGCAAGTAGGAGGTGGCGGTGATGATGATGGAGTAATTTATGGGTGGGATACTACTCATCCCATCATAAGATCACGTACAACAACCACTACAATCTCGACAAGCTCTGCCTGTGCCTGTCTTGATGGATTCATCCAGTCGCCGGATGGTCGCTGCTTGGTGCAATACGGTGGGAATTGTGAGGCGTTGGATGCAGCCCGGATGTGCGAACCAGGCACAATTTGTAGAAAGGGAAGATGTGACTGTCCTCTTGATAAGGATCAAGTGTATGATCCAAGTCTCGGAACGTGTGTCACTTTAGTTGGGGGGCCTTGTCAAGTGGCTCATCTGTCCCAGGGGATAAGTGCCACCGGAGGGGGTACTCGGCCCTTATCAAATCAATCCTATCCTTGTACTCCCTACGCTCACTGTAAATTAGTTGGTAGCAGCACTTACCAATGCGATTGCAATGTGGGATTCATTCAGACCGAGGATTTGACGTGCGAAATTGCTTATGGATATCCGTGCGGTGGTCCCACTGCATTTTGTGATAGGTCTGCTCCTCTCACATGTATTGATGGGATGTGCCAGTGCAAATCACGGCTCGAATATTACGACAAGGAAATGACAACGTGCCGAGGTCTCGTGGGATCTCAGTGCTCAGCTGAAGATGGGAAGGATTTCTGCACGGATGGGGCCGTTTGCATTTCCGTGAAGCGGAGGGAATATGCGCGCTGTCAGTGTGGGAGTGGATGGGCAGCCACTAATGATAGGAGATGCCACCGGATACAATCCGTAACTGTTCCGGCACCTGAACCTCTCCCACCCACGGAGGAGAAGGACGATGACGAAGAATTTGTTCATTATTTATAATAACCTTTTATATTTGTTGGAAGATATGATGGGAAACTTTCAAATAAATTCAGGTTTTGCATACAACACCCAACTTTATCGCCAAAAATCCCTTTGCATGATTATGATTAGTGCATAAAGTCTTGTAGCCGCAGCTACGCCACAATTTTGGAAGCCCAGCCCCTTTTCATGCCATTTTTCATCGTCAACACCGAAAAGAGCACACATCTGCTATCAAGTTGGTAACAGGAAATGGCAGGCGAACCACACATGCATGTAGGCATGCCTCGTATCAAGAAAAAGTTGGTTTTTGGTGTACATAAAGGAATGCAAATGACTTCTTATGGCGCACACAACGCTACATGCAATTTTTTGGGGTAAAAACAGGGAAAATATATATCATCTCATCGCGTGTGTCTTCTCTCCAATACGTGCATCGGCTTAGAAAGCGTGTGTTGTTTTGTCTTGGTTGAATAGCGCATTGTTGTCCGCGATGCGTGGTGCGGCAACGGTAAACTTTTCTTGCACGAACTCTCTCTCTCTCTCTGAACATCTCATATCGTGAAACACACGTTCCTCCACGTGTGACCCAAGGCTTAATATAACATTACAAGGGAGAGCGTACGTGAACACACACAAGACAGCGAAAGCAACACAGGAAGCCAATACAATATTTCTCTTTCGATCCAAACTTTCACTTCACTTTCTCCATTTCCCAGGAAAAAAGTTAGTTATCTATTTTCCTTTGCTCTTTCTCAAGTCAGAAGAAGAGAGGGAGAGTACGAGACCCAACTAAACAATGTTCATTCGATTGAAGACTACGGTTATAGAAGCGTACATCCTTTATATTTATAAGAATAAGACGAAGGAAGAAAAGTCTGCTCCTTTTCCTCCATTTTCCTCTCCTCCTTCTGATTTTCTTTTGTGGTAAATGCTTTCGCTCCACTGACTTCCCTTGGTGTTCCCTTTCCTTTAGTAGCTTCACATCACATTCATGGAAATAAAAGGCTGCTGGAAATTGAGAGAGTAAAGGTTTTTCTGTGGGCGAAATTGTATTCTCCTCCTCCACACCATTCCCATCCTAATCATTTCCAAGAGTAAATGCAACAGTGGCTACAAACTTTTGGCTACTAATGAAACCGAAAATATGAATTTTAGGGGAAGAAAACAATGTTTAACTGGAAAACCTCGAACAAATACAAATTCTTAAGTATTCTCATCTTCCTTTTCAGTGGAAGTGGGGAAGCGAAGGCGAAAAAGCATGTGTAATACACTGTCTAGTGAGTATGCAGTGATACGAGACTAAAAATATGAGTTATGGCTTATTGCCTCCAAAAGGGTTTCCAGTTTCAACTGTAAAACAGCAGCGCTATGAAAATGAAACTGCTTTCTACCCGCTCTGAAATGGGATACCTCTCCTTCTCCTCCTCCGCTTTGCATAATATTCGGAAAACTCGCGCTGGTGTACATTTCGCAAGATCTCTACCAAAATGTTGTGTATATTCTTTAACTTGGTTGCTCCGTTGTAGTTAAAAGTTTTCCAGGTCAACTCCATCACTGGAAGCATGCAGACTACAAAGTTCTTTTCTCCGCTTTTGGGACTTGCTACATCTGTTCCTCTCACGTTGAACGTTCTTACTTCATTATTAAATCTCAGGTGAAGCTCTCAGCCAAGTATAAAAGTGCTACAGAGAAGATTTCGTGGCTTAAGCTAAAGATGCAGTTTTCTCCAGAAAATAAGGGGACTTTGCAATGGAGCAAGTAGAAGAAGAAGTTCTGGTAACTTATGAGGCCGAAGGGATTAACATTTTGCACAAGCAGTTTTTATCATGCGCCACCGTGTTGCATATGTGTGGACAGGAAAGAGCATGGTGTGTGTTGTGTGCTCCATCCCAAAGATTAGAATTACAATTGTGTCAAGTAATTGATATGCAGAATGGAGCACACTTTTTCCATATGACTTCTCCGACATAGTTGAGAGGAAACGTAGGTTGGCAGAAAATGTTTTGCATGTATTGCATATTTAGAAGTTTCCTTTGAGAATCCGTTATGAATACGAATTTCATATTACTTTTGCTTGTCGAAACTTAACAAAGGGAAAATGTTGGTGGACTACTTTAATAAGTAAAGTACGACGAGACATTTAGATGAAAATAAAGTTTAATTAACTTACCAACACAACTGTATCCATCAACGAGGAGTCGATATCCAGCTCGACACTGACACTCAAACGTTCCATCATGTAACTCCACGCACAACTGGACACATGGACTGGATGGACCACATTTTCCTATAACAATCAAAAAATATATATCTTTTAGCATTTTTCTCCAGATTTAGTGTGGCAATATACTCACATTAAACTTCATTTATAATGTCCTCCACACATCCTTATCCCATCTTGTGCTGACCATTTCCCTCCCCTCCGAATCAAAACGACATCGTGGACACAAAATCATTTAAAATCCTTTTGTCGAATCCCACCCACCGAGCTCCCCTGTGACTTTAGAAACAGTTGCTTTTTATGTACACAACTTCCCACGAAGGAAAAAATCTTCGTTTCGTGGAAAAGTCGTCGTAGTCCAAATCCCTCGTTTCCAAAACTTACCTTGAGGAAGCGGGTTGGACAGAGAAAGAATATAAAATGAATGTGATAGACAATATATGACTACAACTTTAGAAGAAGTACACAACAGACACAAAAAGTTGTACACAACCGTCCAATCTCTCATCTGAAAGCAAGGACGGTAAGTTAAAGTGGACATCCATAAAGAAATGGAAATAATGGCTGAAGGAGGGGAAAATGGACCATCATTTTGACAGTGAAGCCCATATCACACATCATTATTATGGGACACCGATAGCTTAGCTTTGTTGCCTCGCTCCCTCCCCAGAATGAAAACTGTCTGCGAGGAGGGATGCTATCATAGTGCACAATGAGTATGATTACTCTCCCAACGAAGAAGCATACTCTCTCTTCTCATACCTTTCCCTTTGGCACTGAGGAGTAAAGAGAAAAATGCATTCCCTTCCTTTTCCTCCAACTCCCTCGGCTCTTCTACATGATCTCAAGGAAAAAATGTTTTTCGTTGGACTCTCTTCCCCCAATCGTTATCCTTTCTTTACCTCTGAATGTGTCTACCTTGCATAGCTGAGCAGAGGAGAGCTCTCAAGTCTCCTGGCAAATGGAAAATGGACAGTTGTGGCAAAAGGGAAGGACTATGCATTTTTTATTTATTCTATTCGCTTGTCTCTCTCCCTCAATGCAATATGCAACGGATTCTTCTTCTCCAGATGCAATCTCCGCTGACCATGGCCTTGCCTTTTGACATCGCGTATGCATCGTGTGTCACGCTTTTCCAAACCAAACGAGAGAGAAAACTTTTCACTCCAAAGTGCAGTTTAGTGATGGTGATATCACAACACCATACCGAAAGGTAGTATGTGTCTATCTAATCACCTGCCTCCCTCACACAACGGGGAGGAAGGAATAGGTTTAAAAGGAAATAAAAACGTGTGTGGAGGTGTGTATATTATAATGCATCTTTTATATATAATATATCGTGTGCGTATCCGCATTATGGCGAAAAGATTCTCTGCTACACTTTATTTTTAAGCCACACCACTATGTCATTGCAATCCAGTGCATTTATTTTGTTGGGAAAAGTAAGTATCTCTCTCTCTAGTATCGCATCGTCGTCATCATCATCATCATTTCTCAAACTTCCCAAGAGCAAAGGAAATCCACTTATCTTGGTTGAACTCGGAGAGAGAGAAAAAAGTAGTGCTTGTGTTGTGTTCGATTCATTTTCTTTTTCTCTTGGATATTTTTTGTTGGTGTGCGGTGGATGCAGTCGCAACCGTGACTCAAAGGGGTGAATCGGGAAACATTTAATCCAGGTTTAAGCCGGACTTACGACTGGTCCCGACCAGTCATAAGTCCGGCTTAAACCTGGATTAAATGTTTCCCGATTCGCCCCAAAGTTTTTAGGGTTTCCAATCCTACGCAACCAATCCAAAAAATGGTCTAGCCCAAAAGCAGATGAAAATGGATATGTATGTGTACATCGTCATCATGAATGAAGAAAAATAGATGTTATGGCTTATTTCTCGAGGAAAAGGGAGACATAAAATATATTACACGATTTACAGTAAGAAGAACGAGGACCAATATATGGAATCGCTTCCTTCCCAAATTTATATCTATGCTGAAGGTTGACTGGAAGAAAACAGTCGGTTGCTTACATCTTCACGTTGTCTCCTGATTCCTAAGAAAGCATTTTATATTTGAAAGAAAGGAAGAGAGAGGTTATTGCACGTATGAGAAGTTGTTTGCCATTGTTGTCAAATGTTCTTCGTCGAATCAATGAATGGAAATTACATTTTGATAAGTTTCCAGTTTCCACTTTTGAGGATTCATTCAAGTGATAATGTAGCATCCAAAATATAGTTTTCGATGTGAGAATTTGTTATATGAATGTACGTATGCCAACTTCATTCCTACTTGATTTGATGGAAACCAGAGTGAAGGGAAGCAAGTAGAACATATTTTTCCCCTACTTTGATAGTCGTAATCAATCAAAGTATGTTACTACCCACGCCTACGCCTGAATACATACACACGTGTAATATGTTCATAGATCCAAATTATATTCGTCGAGACTTTCAAACACATCGATTTATGATTCATTCTTTGATCTTAGAATGGGAGTTGAGCGTAGGAGTTGTGTTCACGGAAAGCGCATTTAACAGGCTTCTTAGCATTGCTTCCTCCACTCTTATTTTCAAAATATTCTCGTAAATGGTCATCTGCTGGTGTGCAACTGAAAGAGATATTATTGATCAGAGTGGAAAAGGAGAATTTTCTTACGTACGAAGGGCGGAAGCATATAAACATAACTTAAGCATTCTGCATGCATATTCCGCAGTAATCTGTATTCCGTATTTCTTTGTAAACACGCAACTAAAGCATCATTTTCTTCCCCCCTCATTTCTCTCTCACTCATTCATTAATTCTCATTTCGAAATACCTTCTTCGTATTTCGTGTTCTATCCTTGTCTCACTCTCCCTCTCTCCCAATACTTGTTCAGAAAGGCGTTGGAAAATGGTTATGACTGTGGTAACAGCTCAAGGAAGGAGCAAAAGCGAAGATAACAAGAAGCATCTTCACTTTTACTTTTCACTCTCTTTTGTTGCTCATCGGTCGGAGCTTCCTGCACACTCTCTGCTTTCCCTTATTATTATCATCTAATGAAATTGGGAGTTTTGGGTGGAACAATAAGGAGCGAGAGTAAAAGTTGCTGCTGTTTCTCCAAGGGGGATAAGTATAAGCAGATATATGTGTGATGATGGGGCATGAGGCAGGCACACAACTTGCCCACACCCTCACCTCATCTCTCCTTGTAAAAAAGGAGGGGAAGGGAAATTGTATTGTTCGTTCGTATATTACATGTTATCTGAAGCGGAATTATTAGATAGAAAAAAGAAGGACGGCGGAGGAAAAGCTGTTTCCCTTGCCGAACAAAAATGAGAGGAGAAGATGGACTGACAGGCTAATAAGAGGAAAGAGGATGAGAGAGAGGGGGAAGGGAGAAGTGAAGGTGGAGGAGAGCGGATCATTTCTAATGCAATATAAGTACTAATACTTATAAATAAAAATGGAATGTGAAAAAAATCAAGAGTGAGCTGCGCTTATTTGATCTGGATATCGATTTAGGCAACTTTGTATATATACAAGTTGGTTTCCTCTCATCGTTCAATGCATTGCGAGAAATATATAAAAGTTGTCCAGAGGGGAATACCTGTCGGAGCATATTTAAAGACAAACAGAGTAAAAGGGAAAGTGAACAACTCAAAAAATACTACTTCCACACATAATGCACATTGTCTGCATATAACGTTTTATCAATCCACTTTATTTTTTCTGTGAGAAATTGAACAAGAAAACTAAATAGAATTTCTTTCCTCATTTCCCATCGGTTTTCAACTAGAAAAAATACTCTTTTTTCTGAGAGAGAACTATCAGCAACGTGCAGCAGATGTTTGGGTTATATACTGTTTACCACTGTACGTCCACATCCGACGTGCATATATCCAACTCAACTCCAACTCCAACTCAATTTTCATCCAGACTTTTTTACTTTTCCGTTTTCTTCATTCTTACTTCTTGGTTATTTGTGCACTTGTCCTTCTGCTTTTGCCGGGGGAAAGGAGAGTAAAAGTTTTTCATGTTTTCCTTTTTGGTTGTACGGAGATATTGATGCACGTGAAGTGAAGCACCGCTGCACTTGAAAATACATAAAAACGCATACATATTTCGCCTTTTTGTGGGCTTCTTCTGTAATGTAATTTTATGTGAAGTAAGGAAACTTTTCCTCCTCTTTACAACAATTCTATTCGACGGAGTCGGTTGCAGAGCTTTTGGCATTGGGAAAAAATCTGTACACAAGTGGAGAAATGCAGTTTTATTACGAGTTCGTCTGAAAAACAGCAAAAAGTTTCCCAAACATAACGTGTGTTACGTGTGTACTTTATTGAGACCAAAAACTTGGATGAGAGAAGAGGGCGAGAGGGGAAACTATTATTTATTATTTGTTTTTGTATCTGCGTGAATCCAATTTCCATCGACATATTGTGTATTTGGAACATAAATAAAAGTAGAGAATTGGATCGAAACGTAAATGAGAAAGAGAAGGGCAACGGGCAACTAACGTCACGATATCTGATTTTGCAGATGGCAATTACGTATTTGGAGATTGTGAGAAGAGGATAGAAGTCATATAATTCCACCCATCACCAGCTTTTCTCATCACGCAAGCGTTCATTAATCCTATCAGAGCAAAAATAACTATTTCGCCAGCACACACATCTAAGCACTCACTTAATGAAAATGTGTGTGATGATGCTCTGCTCCTTTCGTCATCTTTACCGAATTCCGACAGGCTTTTAAGAGCAACAAAATCTCTTCACATATTTGACACTTGAGCACATATGGAGAGAGAGAGAGGAATGCTTGAGAGAAGGAGAAGGAGCTAAGTGTGTGCGTGCCGGAATGACTTTGTTAAATTCAAGATGATGATGACAACGTCGCGGCGATGACAGTAATCACTACAATTACGGAGCATTATATTAGCCGCCATCATCAGCGACGACTTTCTCCCATAAAGTCGTTTTAGAGAGCATGAGGAACGCTGAGCAAAGTAATAACTGGTTTTCCAACGACAAAAACTATTTTGCGTATTTCTCCATGAAAGGTGGTGGTAGTGGTAAAGGAGGAAGGAATGGGATATAAATATACGGCTTCACCTTCGTCCTTCCCACTCGAAATTCTTGATTCTTGGAGAGAGGCTGAGGAGAGACGAACGTCATCACCAAACCGAAACTCTGAAGAATGTAAAGTCCTTTCAATGTATGCACTACGCCAATATATGCATGCCTCTCGAGAATGCACATCTAAACTAAATATTTCCAGCTAAATGCTTTCCCTCTGAAAATAAATTTGTTGGGAAGCCTGGAGCATCCAAGCTTGAATAAGTAAAAACATGAAGCATTTATCGAATAATGGTCGCACATTCCATAACTCGCAAGTCATTCCAAGAAAATCTGTGGAAAACAAGTGGCACAACGTGTTCATGAGGAGAAAGTGTAAAGGAAGGAGCATTAAAGAGGAGGATTTTATGCAACTCGCTAGTCGGTATATAGCTGCAGCACCATCCAAATAACTTCCCATTTTCGGCTTGTTCAGCTTTTCGGTGGAATGAAGCGTCTTTCGGGCTAAAGCATTTTATGATTATTACTACATATTATTATTATTAGGAAATAAGCTGCGGAGAAAGGTCTGCAGCCTGAGTTATATTATGCATTTTATAAGCAGGAGGGAAATTTACGATTTCTTCATGAGGTTTTTAACGAGTGACTTAAGTAAAAGTGGGATCGTGCTCTCTAAAAGGCTGCTCCTTTTTTACTGCTTTCCCTTACATAGTCGAGCTATTGGAGAAGGAAAGTTTTTTCCGAGTTGTTTTTTCTACATTCCGTTACGGCAATAGGACAACACATGGAATGAATGAGAATGATGACTTGGTATGTAAGCTTTTCTGTAAATACAATGTCGTAACATCGAGATGAGGGTATGGAGTTTGGAAGCACACTGTGTGCAGCAATACTTAAAATAGTGATGTGTCCGTGTCGTGAGTTTTTTACGAAAAAGTTTGGCAATTTAAAAAGGGGAAACGCTGGGCGAGAGAGGGAGAAAGTAGGAGACGAGGAGAACTCTTTTGCTCATTAGGGTCCACACTTGGATATACACTTGGTTGTGTGCCGCGAGTACAACTGCTGCTGCTGTTGCTTCCAGAGTTTGGATGTTTTTGTGGTGGCTTCCATCGATTCCGTCTCTGAAAGGACAGGACGTGTAGGAGTAGGAGCTCAAAGCCTCTTTTCTGATGCACGGGTTCAAGTGTGAGATGCTGTTTAGTGCCATAGGCTACAAAAGGGGAGTTTTACGGGTCACGCCACACACCACGAATGCCACCCGGCGAGAGGAGAAGAGTCGCAGGCGGTCGAAATACTCCTTGCTGGAGTTGGAGTGGAGGAAAAAGCAAGTTTTGTTGCCTACTTGTTACTTTTTAAAGGAAAGGACAGCACGTCTCCGTCTCCTCACATACTTTTCTCTGTCTCTTTTGGCAAACCTGGTGAGAAGATAGAAGAGTGAGAGGAGAAATGAGTGTGACACTATATGTGTCGTTCACGAGAAAATCTGTCGAACACTTGGAAAACATTTTCCTCAAGGAAAACTCCCTTGTTTCACAGAAAGAGAGAAGAGGGAGAAAGTGCGTGCGAGTCTCATTTCGCTTGTCCTTGCTAGATTAAGAAATGTCACTGGATGAAAATTTCCTCTTCAGCAACGAAAAGGCTCTTTACCACCAGAGCTCCCTGTTCAAGTATACGTGCCTATTTATATCTTTATATGGAAAACTTTTTGTGAGTTTGTCTCTAGCCGCAGGTATATTTCTCCATCTGACTCCAGCATCCACTTTAAATGAGTGCATTCAATCCTTTTCTCCTCAAATGATGCGAGGAGAACATCAACTTCAAGATCCCGCTAGGATTCTTCCTCCTATAATGTGGTGAGGATAGTAATAGGAAGAAAATTATTGTCATTTCTGCTACGCTCTCACATTCCTTCCAGAAGCAAGAGACGCGCGACGAACAGAACAGATCTCAAACAGGGGAAAACTTTTTGTGGTTTTTTCCTCTGTCGTTGTCTATCTTTGTCGTTTAATGTGGTCGGAGGAGCCCAAGTCACTTTCTTGACTTTTACCAGCGAAAGATATACATACCTCGAGACAGCTATAAGGTTATGGTGTTTTATAGTCTCCCTTGAGCCATTAGAAAAGAGTATGGGAAGCCCTTTCTTGTAGAGATCTTTTATTTGTTTGGCGAGCGCCTTTCGTCTTCCCTGGCATCGCGTGCCAGTGTCATTAGCGTCAATTTTGGCATTTTCATTTGACTATTCCGAGCAAAGCTACAAAACAGTAGTGAGTAAACGAAGGAAATATATGGGTGGCTTACCCACTGAAAAAAAATACGACGAGAAAATCTAATACAAAAATATTACCCTCTTTTCTCCTCAATTCCTTCCATCTTTTCCTTGGAAAATCTGTATTTATTTTCTCAAAGAGATAATTCCTTTTTTCTTTTCATTTTCAATATTCCGCAGCAGTTGCTTACAATTTATATTCATGTTCGTATTCGTAGTAATACTTGTTACGAATTTGTCACTTTGAAAAAATCCTGTGGCACATATGAAAATAAGAATGTTGCCCTGTTTTCTCTCGGATTTCAATAATTCTGTGGAGAATCTACCAAAGACATGAATATGAATATTGTATGAAACAAGGAGAGCACACAATGCTCATGTAGATCCGTCTTGCTTTTTTAATATTTCTTTTCTCCAGCCCCCCTTTTTCGCCGTATGCTTTTGCGTATGCTCTCCTTCTGCATTCATCTGCTGAGCTCTTGTATAGGAAAAAGGCAATAATACAAGGAAAATCTGACATGATAAATCCCCAGCTTAACTGAATAATAATGTTTTTGTCGAGCAGAAGGTTTTTTTGTTTGCATAAAGTTTGTGTACATCTCCTCTTACGCGTTTGTAGAAAGTATTAGAGATGACGTGATGCGTTTTTATTACTGTTTGCTTATGTAATACACAAAACACATGTCTTTTCCAAAACAGATTGCAATTGTGCGCGTGCGGATATCCGTACACCTAAGTTTTGTTGTACATTTTCAAATTGGGGCTGTGAAGCTCACTTTACCTAAATTATGGTGTATATAAAATGCAGTGAAGAAAGCTTTTTCTCCTTTCGAGCGGAAAAAATATGAGATCACCAATTTCAGCGGCATAGAAAAACTACTAAACAATAAAAAAGGAATTCAAGGAGTAGTTTAATGGTAATGCAATGTCATTGTGTTTGAATAATATCCCCCGTTTTTAATTCCTTCTTCCTGCTTGTAATCGCACCATATTTTCTAAAGGTATACATTTTCACAGGGAAGGGTGTATCATAGTCTGCTCCTTTTTCACTCTTGTAGATTGTAGAGTGTAACTAAACTGCACAATTTTCTTATTGCTGAGGAGCCCTCCTCCTTCTCTTCTCTCTGCTCCTTCTTTTTTTATCCTCGACGGCTCGCCATGCATTCCAATTAGAGAAAAGAGGAGGAAGAAAGAGAGGACGAGAAAGGAAGGCAGACAGAAAGTAGACAGGAATGGAGAAGGTCGACATAAAAGGGATTTTGTGAATGTGGAAAGTTGGGAGAGACGGGGAAAACAAGTTGCTTCTCTGCCCCGTTATATATAATAATATAAAGGAGAGATGTGTATGGACGTCGTGCGTAGAGAAACACGAGAATGAAATGTGCACAAGGGCGAAATGTGAGTTGCGTACGTAGCGCACACGAGACTTGGGAAAATATCCTGGTGCATCCATCCATACAGCCGTATGCGTTTCAATGGACTCTCGCTCCTTTTTCCTCTTTCTTTTCTAAACTACACAATTTTTGCTTTCATTGAGTCTACATTTCACTTGTGCGTTTAGGATGTACTGCAAACTCAGCGAAAACTTGAAAACTGCTTCAATGTGAAGCGAAGGTAGCCATGCACATAGAGACATTCAGTTGGAGAAAAAGTGAAATGGATATACACTACTTGCATTATTATTAGATGTGTGTGCAGGCAGGCTGGAGACTGGAGAGAGATACATGAAAGGTCTCTGAAGTGCCAACAGAAAAAAAGTTAGTTGGAAGAGAGAAAATAGCTTGCCTACCTTATGCAATATATTTATTTTCCTCAATTTCCTCCTTTTTCCCAGAGAAAAAATACGTCGCTGCTCTCTCACATGGACATATTTGTATTATCCTACCTAAATGTAGTTTTGTTGACATTGCCTTTGGCATTCAGCTCTTGTGAGATGGGGGAGGGTGCGTGTGCCGCCGCGTATTATGTGGGTGGATATAGGTGGTGGTAGTGTAAGCCTTTCTTTTCCATACTTTCCAGACTTGTCAAAAATGTAACGAGAGCTGGGTTCTAGCTTCGCGTATGAAGTCTCATCGGGAAAAGTCTTTAGCAAAGAAAAGCAAAGCTCGTGCAACTAACTTTCCCTTTTTTGTAACTAAACTAGTCGTCTACTCCTCGTTTAAAATTACGAATAGGAAAGGAGAAAGGTTGACAAAAGCAAAAGTCAGAGGCGTTTTTTGTGTAGTCACATAATAAAAGATGGGAGGCGAACCGTCCTGGGAAAAGCTATAAAGTACATGTAGAGTCAAGTTAGGGTAAAGAATTATGTAAAAAGAGCTTTTCCTTGGTTTATGGTTGAAAAGCGAAAACGCATAATCATCATATCATACACACACATCATCTCTACGCAAACGGAGTTTGGAGTGGAGAGTGTTACTCACCATCAAAATAATATATTTCTAGCTTTCCACCATGCATTTCCAGCTGTTACACACTTTTCACCAGTAGAAAATAGCTGGTAAAGCAAGCAGAGGCAAGTAAACCCATAACTTTTTTTTGCTCTTGTCTCCGAAACCCATAACTTAGATGAAGGGGTAAGGGGTAACACTAAAAACTCATAACGTTTCTTAGTTTTCACGTTTTTTATTACAGTTTGAATATTGAAACCGGGACTTTTTATTAGCCAGCGAGTAAGATGCACCTTTTGTTCCGTACGTCGGGAAATTTTCATTTCTTGAAAGAAATGCATCTCCCTCCTCTCCCTTCAAGACTAATTTGGGAATGAAAGGAGAGCAAAGAAAAGCAAGGTACGTGTTTCTTTGGCAGATTGTACAAGTGTGGTTGCGACCCTTTCCACTTCCTTAATCGTATCGGGGCGTTGAGTCGATGGCTCTTCCCATACCAAAAATAGAAGAACATCCTTTCTCTCGTCTGTAGACTTTCGTGACTATTCAGTTTAACATTCGCCCGTGCACAAGGAAGATATGTGGAGGAAGAGGGAGAAAAAATGGTGCAAGTGAAATCCATCTTGCTTGATTTAATGTACCGGATATCCAGCCGACTTCCTATTTAATGCGCCCTTTCAGTCATTAAGACATTTTCGTGGCGTCTGCTGCTCCCAGGCGAGAGAGAGAGAGGCGAAGTGCAATATCTTTGTGTAGAGGATAAAAAACTTCGCTAATGCACAAGAGACCATATCGTCTCATCTGCCTTCACGTTCTTCTTCTTTTTTTCTCTTCTCGTCTCGTGTTTGCTTGAGGTCGATCGATCGACTAAAAAGAACATAGGCTTGTGGATTATCCTTTCATTCATTTTCTACGTTGGAAAATATAAATTCATGGCTGGAAAAATAGTATAGTGCTTTATATTCTCTATGGATTTTTACACGGAATATCTCGATGTATGGAAATTTTCATATAAAACTTTGCTATGTGCACATCATATTTGCTTGCATTCGTCGGACTGAAATTTGTGAGCATTCTGGAGAGCTGCCACTACAAAATATTATGGAATGACAACCACACCAATCTCTCCAGTGGAAAAAACAATCGGAGAAACTTTGTGTGATGATCATTCATCCAAAATTTTCGAGATAGAAAGCTTTTTTGTTTCGCTTTTGTTTTTTGTGTTTGTATGCATTTTCCATTGAGTGAACAAAGTGCATCTTTCCCAGAAATGATGAAAATGGTGAGAGTGGGAGAGAGTTGGAGGCAGCTGCGGAGAACAAGAGAGAAATGATAAAAAGCGAGGGGAACAAAAGGGACATGGGGAAAAGCTAAATTGCATTAGCTCTCGCAATAATATGATTTGGTTTTTGTGGTTGATGATGATCACGATGATGCATATATTTCAGAGAGACGTACGTTTTCAACAGAACTTCACCAAGTAAACGTGGAGTGCTGACTCGACCGAAAACCAAAAGTCTGTTGGAGTGCCAGGTTTTTTAACAAATGCGAAATTAAACTGCCTTTGTGTCATGGTCGCCGTGTTGGTTTCGCTGCGGCTGCTAGACTTTCTACTAGACTGCCTGTGCACATGGGAGAATGTATTGAATGGATTGTTTTTCTTAATGACTTTATATCATCTCTTAACCTCACATAAAATAATCATCAACAGTATTTTCGTGTAGGTCAAAGGTCAAATAAAACGTTTTTTGCTTTATTAGAAAAAATCAATCATCTTCATCCTTTCCCAAATGCCCGACTTTCTTGAGAAATAGAAACGAACATAAAATCGATTTTATTTTAACGTTTCTTTCTTACACTTGACTAGCTTCTGTTCAACTTAAACTGTCATTTTCTCACAATGTTTTCGCTTTCTCGGCAATACCGTGTCGTGTTTTCTTTTTGTTGTCTGCTTCAGCGTGTCACCATTCGCCATTCGCCATCGTTTTGTGTAAAAACTCGAACTCGTCATGCACGTTTATCTTTATGTATTGTGATTGTCTTCCTTTTTCTCTCGAGCAGGTACGATATACCAAATCATTGTATCTAGCGTTTTTCGTCAAATCATTTCTCGCGTCAGTGATTTCAATCAAAAACTGTCTTGGACTTTTTTTGCTACAAAGCAGAAAGTCACAAAAGGGAATTGTTTTTGTTAGCGGAAACAACTGGCATTTACCCTTTCTCCTGACTTTCATTTGCAGCGAATTTCTCAATAAACAACCTCATCACGCCTTTATTGACTTTGAGTTGTTTAAACCACAGAAGTACACATGTTCATAGCTAAGCGCGTAGTTGTTGGAAAGGGCGAAAGAAAGGAAACGTTGCAAGTGAAGGTTGTGTCGATGATTCAACAATGTTCGTGAAAGAGATGCGATAGAGTATTATTATTAGAGTGAGTGTGCACAAATTCAGTTAGGGAAAAATTGGACTTTTCCCCGGTCGTATCAGACGAATGCGTTCGTTGACTTTTTCTTTCGCTTTTGTGCACTTTTTTCTCAAGTTAAAGTCGAATCGCATCACGCCTGCCGCTTGTCTTCCGGGAGAGAGAGAGAGAGAGAGAGAGAGAGAGAGAGAGAGAGAGAGAGAGAAAGTTGTGGCATGCATCATCAGGATGCTATACATATCGTGATCACACGCGAACATCTCGATCGCGATATGATCGCCATATCGCACACGACGACGACGACGACAACGATCATGATGATGATGAGAATGCGAATGTGTACAATCTTCAAATAGCAAACAAACAAAATTGAAGAGGAGTAAAAAAAGCAGAAGCGAGCGATAGCGATCCATCTGCTGCCCAATGAAAATGAATGTTTGTTGATCGATTTCGAAATGAAATGGCATGGCATACCATTACCTACAACTTTTTCCTCTCCTCTTTTCCAACATCATGTGTGAAGGAAGGAAGATAAGTTGATGTATTTATATTTGTGGTTTGGTGTAGATGGTGCGGTCACAGGGAGTTTGCTTTCCCTTTTTCACTCACTCTCAAGTCTCAGTATGATTTTGTTCACTGCATCGTCTCTCAAGGTGTCGTTACCATTTTCCCTGTTCATTATATAGACAAGTGTACACAGTGTAGATCTGACAAGCCACAAAAAATAATGGAATGGCATGAATGAACATGATATACTAGCACAAGTACATCTGGAACAACAAGACAGACGAAGGAAAGTTTTTTTTTTGTGAAAAGTAAAAAGGCTGCCAGAATATTGCCGAAACTTTTTTCCTCTCCTGACATCAGATACAGAAGAGAAGAAGCAGAGAGCGAGCAGGTTTCATAGTTTATTGGCATTTGGTTTTTTGTTCCGAAGAATATGTGTTCTCGGTTTGTAGAACTCTTTTACTTACTTTTTTTGTTGAGGTGAAAAAAGTTGGGTTTGATATATGGAGCATCTCTTCCCCTGCTCTCTTTTTTATTTCTCTTGGAGAAATAAGAAAGTTAAATAAAAATAAAGGGAAAAGTTTTCCTCTTGGAAAATGTTTGGGGAAGGAGAGGGAATAAGGATTTCGGTTTACCGATTTTTGTTTGTCTGTTGTTTTTTCGTTATTGTATGCAATGAGGAAGATGATGATGTGCCTTTCTCTGATGAGATGATTTTGATGAGCTTCATCAGAGAAAGCGGCCAAGAGAGGAGAAGTAAGTAGGAAGGTGCAGGAGAAAAAGGGTAACATCTGTTGTGAATTTTTTTGTGGAGCAGAACAGGGAGCAATAAACTGAACTAAAAAAGCAATATTTCATATTGGAGACTATGTTCTAGTTGGAAAGTAGGTAGTTTGAGTGAAACCAGAAAGATGTTTGCTCAATTTTTGCTTTGTGCTCTCACTCTCCTTTCATCATGCACGGATGGATAAGTTATAGAAGCTCTGGAAGTTGCGACCTGGATTTTCCATTTGCAGGGGCAGTGTGTGCTGCGCAGATGAGAGAGAGAGAGAGAGAGAGCAGAGATCGTGGACGTGTGCTCATGCTCTACATTTATTCCATTTCCCATCTGCTTTTTTTCCTCCATTGTTTTTTGATATGAGAAAGTGGTAAATGGGTACACGTTGAGGAAAAACGGAGAGTTCATCATATTTGATAGGATGTAGGACGGGATGATTCAAAGTGATCAGCATCATCATCATCATGACACAAAATGCAATCATAATAATGTTCCTACGTGATTCCATTGCTTACGTGAGTGAGAGATATCCAGGAAGCAGAGCTAAAGTTCTGGAGCGTATGTTGCCACCTAACTTCCACCAACAAGGATGCTTCTGTCTGTATTAAATATGATAATTAATATGAAATTGACTTCGGAGAACAACTACAACCGAAATGCTCCACTTGGTTTTAACATCCACCGATTATATTTACGTGTGGGATACAAACTGGATTTTATGGAGTAAACATGGAATCTGCAGCACAGCCTGACCGCTATAAACTTATTGGCTTATTGTGTCTACTCTACAAATAGAGCTCGTGTATGAAGAGCGTAGATATGCGAGCTTTTATGATTTCAGAGACGGAAGGACTTTGGAATATGATAGATCGTGAAACTGGAAACTTGTGTTCTTTACGGCTTCTTTTCTCTTTCCCTTATTTCTCCTTCGCTTTCTGTGCAAATCTCAAAGGTGTACACATCCTCTCCTCTGCGGCCTCGTTTCGAAACCAGGAAAGGCAATAAGAAAACTCTCAAGTCTTTTTATCCAAGGCCAACGCTTAAAACTTTTCTCTCGTGGCTTGAGGTTGCACGTACTTATTGGGGCAATTTTTTCTAAAGAACTCACTTGCTCTTCTTTTTGATGGAGTACTTTTTCTTCTTAAGTTTTTTTTCACAAAGAGTAAATGCTTAATACATTAAGCATCTTTACTTTGAAAACTCCAAACTAACTCGGCGTGGGTTTAAGTAAAGGATTTGGTCGAGAAAGAAAAAGTTATGATGTGAAAGAGCAGAGTGGGGAGATATTAAATTAAAGATATGAAACAGGTATACACGAAATATCTGAAACATTGTTGAGAAAAGTTGGGAGCTAGATAAGACTCATCTTCTCTTGCTTCCTTTGTGTACCGCTAAAAAAGGGGGACTTCCTTGACCGAAAAGTGGGGAGGACGTGAATTCACGCCGACTTGATCCATGGCTAGGATGAGAAAGAGCATTGGAGCTAACGCATGAAAATTGATCCGTGACTGATCACATCACACATCGTCAAGTCAGTTTTTCATGGCAGATGCGATGTGACAAACAATTCATCCATCATCATCAGCTTATATCTTCCTTCTATCGTGTCACCAGAGGAAGGAAGCAGCGCCGCAACGATTATGTATGTACATATTATT
The DNA here is from genome assembly GCA_034687055.1 of Heteromurus nitidus. NCBI lineage: Eukaryota > Metazoa > Arthropoda > Collembola > Entomobryomorpha > Entomobryidae > Heteromurus > Heteromurus nitidus. The sequence continues at coordinate 20,237 of JAQFZW010000248.1, read as the reverse complement.
ATGATGCAAGTGAGATAGTGCTCAAGTCTCCGGAAAAGGTTACACAAGGAGCTTCACGAGAGCCGAAAAAAGCTTTTGATAATAAATTCACAGGGATTTTTGATTTTGCCCTTTTTTACGATCTGAGCTTTTTCCAAAATGCGAGACTGGAATATCAATGACGGATGATCAATGACAGTCAGGGTCTTAGCACTGTGTGGCGTAAGGTTCATTATGAAATATGAAGGAACTGTTGAAGCGTATAAAAACCTCCGAAAAAACGGGGAGACGAGTGAAAAGCAGTAGATAGGTCTATACATTTACACCAGAGACTAGGCCAATTTCACCAAGATTTTTTTTTCTCTCAAAAACTTATCTTATTCGGAAAAAAGATGAAACTTGTCAAAGAAAAAATTCTTTTACAATTCACGATCTATCCTTTCCTGCAACTCGATCATGCTCTGCCTCAGCTTCAGATGGCGAATGAGGAAGACGAGGAAGCAGATCGTTTGGAGCAAACCGTAACTGAAATTGTATGGTTGGGGATAAGTCCACGGGGAACTTTCCCTCGATTCAATTTGCTCAAAGTAGAGAGATGCTCCTTGAATAAAACCGGGAAGCTTGAAGGATTCAACCCAAGCTCCAGGAACAGTGTGATAGTACAAATCTCCGGCGAGAAGGATGTAGCCGTGGAAAACTGCGCCCACTCCTAATTGCACCTGTCGTTGGAAGGATGTCCCACTTTTTAGACAATTTCTGTCACACATTTTATTGCATTGGTATTTTTGAAGGAAAAAATACTAACCAATGTTATGAATTCCATGTACAAATATCCACGAAATCCCATCGGCCTATTTAATGGAATTTCTGGATAGTAGTAGATCGCAACGAAGATAAACGTGATCCAGGCAAATAGCAACAAGTTTATGAAGGTCCACATAAGTTGTGATTGACTCTCTCTGGGAATCCAGCCCGCAAGCAAATTCGCAACGAATAGGCTGCTGAAAATGTAGCCGATTGGGTACAGGTACGCGTACGTTTCATACAACTACAATGATAACCAATATGAAATATTATGTAGCTTTGAAAATTAGCAAAAACTTCCTGTTTTATACGTGTGGTGTGTATTTACAAGTATTTCGGACAGGACTAAGCTCCTTGTCGACATTTTGTACAAAGCATTCGGCACATCAATCAAGAGGAGAAAAGCAAAACTGTTGATGAACAGTTGTGTATTTATCTTGAACCAGAGTGGCATATGGAAGAACATCAGGTCTTCTAAGGTCCAGCTCCAATCCATTTTCCGGAGTTGGTCCCACTGAGTAAAGAATGTCTTCGAGTCTTTGACTTGAAAAAAGAAGAGGTTAAAGCCAGGCACGGCTATTTCGTAGAATAAATCCAAAGCCACACAAAGCATAGAGAGGCACATCAGTTGACACTTCAAATTGGAAATATTTATGCTAACTGCTCCACAGAAATTGTCTTTGTTTGTGTGCAAAAGTGTGATTAAAACATGTGCTTACTGCTCTAATTTCCAAACTCTGGAGATGCATTCTTGACAGATCATGTCTTTGAACTATAAATCCTGCGGTGACAACTAACATGAAAACTGCAGTGAGACTCTTGGTCAACAGGAGTTCCTTTTCTGAGGAGAAGAGAAGACACCAACCGACTGCCATGATTGGAAGGGACCACATGGCGAGAGGAATAGTTTGGTAATTCTTTGTGCAAAAAACGACGACAATGTAAAGCAGATGCATTTATTTGTATTTTGGAGTCTTAAAAAGTATGGTAGCGTAGCGTACCAAAATATCCTTCACCAATCTCATTTGCGGGTCTGCGAAATTCTCCCTCTCATCCTCCATTTCGTTTTGCTGATCATGACCACGACCTTGATCTTGGTCTTGAGCTTGAGCTTGATTTTCTTGCTGTATTATTACGGGCACATCCTGTTGGTGATGTGGTTGTTGGTCATTTTGATCGTCTTGAGTTGGCCTATGCATTTCACCTCTCACTTCACTCACGTTTAAATTCTCAGTTGAACGAGCTGAACCAGCGTTGTCACTCGGCCGTTGACTATTCTCTGAACTCATATTTCTTTATTAAAAGAACGCCAGGCGACATTGTTCAGAAACAATGAGATCATTTCCAATAAGCTTCTTGACTTTCTTTCTCTCCAAACTATCTCGTCCAGCACATAAGTTTCTCCAGCATTTTGTGCCAACTTGATGTAAACCAATACATGCGTAACAACAGCAACTCGAAACCGGTACTTTTTCCAGAACACGCCAAACTCACAAATTCAAGTCGATCGCATGACATTCTTCAATTTTACTTTTTCTTTTCAACATATTCCTTGTCAGCCCTCTCTCCTCCCTGAACAGGGCAATGAGTGCGTTCGAAGCTGGAAGCGAAAGACCTTTTCATTTTTACTTTTTTATCGTCAGGAAATTGTGAAGGAAAAGGGTATATACTTATATGCGACGCGACGGTAAGTAATTTCTAGTTTAGCAGGTGGAAGGAGAAGAGAGCGAGAGCAAAGGCAAGATCGATTTTCGTTATCACTCCAAACTTTTTCCTCCATTTACTCCCACGCTTTTGGAGTATAGCATTTTTTGCTAACTTTTCTCCTCCACTTCTTTATGTGACTCTGCGACTGCGACTGTGACAAAGAAATATCTATCTACTCTGAGCCAATAGCTCTTTTCTTGTACTCACTCGCTGCTGCTACTTGACTGACTCGCTCTCTCAAGGCAAAGCGTGTGTGTACGTACATGTGTGTACGCAGTGGGAATGAGCAAGCAATGAACAATAGTTTCACACAAGTGAAAAAAGTTATTTTTTCCTCTTTCTTTTCTCCGTATCCACTCCATGCGTGTATATCGACTCAAGTCGTCACTTGCGCCAGTATATTCCCAATCTAGGAAAAAACTTTTCATGTGATGTATTAGAGTGATTACATGGTTATTCTACCCTCCCCTCCATTCCATTTGGAGGAAAGGAGACAGCCTAATGAGAAGTAGAAAGCGATAAGGAAATATGTTGCGTGCATATATGCACAAAATATACAATTTTTTCTCCCTTTCTTTTCCAGATTAGCTGTAATCAACCATAATAATAACAACCTTCTGGAGTATATCAAGTTATGATTTATATGTACATTCCATAAAATATTTTTGGATTTATGTACACCTTTCCAGTTCTTTTCTTGAAAGGTAGCAACCGTGAAGTAAAACATTTCTTTTTCATCTGCAGCAGTGCGTGTGTGCACACTGCCACCCACCCAAAAGTCACTCATCCATCCACTTCTTCAAACACCACTCCCATATACTCGCTCCATTTTTTGTATTGTTCGAGAACTAGTCGGTAATTTCTTGGATCGCTGCCGCCATCATAACAAACCTTAAGGATCCAATTACAACCTTTTTCAAATGTGTAATCAGCCAACGGAGCGAAACAAGCCACTTTTCCTCCAGATGGGTGCTATAATGAGAGGAGGAGAAGGGTGACTATTTTGAGTTACATAAATGCCTAGTTTATCTCGCGTTTTCTCCCCCACCAATAATATCAAATCAAATATCATCATAAAAAATATCAACTTGTCATTAACGTTATGCAACACAATCGATCATGTGAGCGGTTTTGTTGTTCAACTTTTTATGCTTTTCTGTTTAGCCTCGCATTCCGAGATCACAGCTGCGCTTTCACGTTCCCTTTTCATTATCGTTTCACTCCTTCTCTCTCCCTCACATATTTTTTTTACATGAGACAAGAGATAAACACGAGACATGTGTAATGCACACTATAAAAATGTGGGATTTTTTTCGGGGAGGGTAAATATTACATGATGAACATATCGCATCGTCATATCCTCATGTTATCAGCGTCATCACTCATACCACCGCATTCATGCTTGTTCGGCAAGCAAGAGAAAGCTTTTATAGAAAGGAGACAACAGGCAGAGATAGGCGTATGCGCTTGTCTTCCACTGCCAATGCAATTTTTATTGTTATTTTATGTCAATGTCAACTCATCTCCATTATACTTCCATTTCCATCATTATTACCATGAAGAGCAAGGACTCATATCTGGAGGAAGTAGAGAGAGAGTGCGGACGCGGGAGGAAAATGTGCTTGCATTAGCAGTACGAGGAGAAGGGAGCAGCGTGGAAGATGGAGATGGAGGAAACATAAAAATCCATAATAGCATTGGAAGAGAACACTTTCAAGCCACCAAGAACGGGAACACGGAACGAGACAATTTCTCTACTTGTTCACTCTTCTCTCTCTCTCTCTCAAGATGAAACACTACTCGCTTCTTCTTTTAAAGAAAAATAAGAAGCAGGGAGAAAGGGTTGAGAGATGAAGTTGAATCGGAAGAAGGACATGGATAACAGGGGAAATATATGTGGAATTTGTTTTTATAAGTGGAAGCATATGTGAATATATGCTTATAATACGAAGGCAGTTTAATGGATCGGAGAAGCCACGAGATTTGACGTGGAGCAGAAGAGAGCTTGGGAAAAGCTTCGAGTTGAAGAAAAAAAAGTTGGATGAAGTCTCCAACATATTTTTTCTATTTTTTTCTGTGGAAAAGTGTATAATATTAGGATTGGCTGATGTATGCGTTGTGTGAAGAAAGAGCAGGCTCTTTTTCATATGAAAACTTAGAGAATGTTTTGGCTTGCCTCAACGAAGGAAAAGAGTAAAATATGTCCGCGTGTGCGTCGCCTTGCATTATGGATTTTTCTTTGGGGAATATGAAATGGAAAAGGCTCAGCTCATCCTCATATATTTTTCCAACTTCTTCTTACTTTTTCTCCCCTTTTTTCTTTCGAAAAGTGCACATTGTGACTTTGAGCTGGTGAGTTCGTATCAAATATTTGCACTCATCGTCATACATATGCGGGATGATTTTAGACTTGTTCTTCTATGAAATTCGAGTCTTGCTACACCGATTTTTATTGCTGAATGAATAACATTTTCGGGATGATATGAAACCTCAGGATGAAAGAGCAAAAGTCGTTTCTTTCTAAAGCGCGAGTGGGAGTGATGGATACTTTGAAGGTTGAAAGTTGAAGGGGAATGGGTTCAGGAGAAAGTGCACATGAAATTAGAAAAGGGGTTCGCACGTAATTGCATGCTTTGAACATGCAAAGTGAGCTTATAAGCTTTGAGCTCTCAAGTCTCTAGATAAGGAGGTAATATGAGCGGATTAGTATCTTTTCTATTTATGGATTCGAATCCAGCATGTACATAGATATACATGCTCATTATATGTACACACAGCGGCTGGAATATGTACTTTCTTCCATTTTTCAAAGTATTATCGTAGAAATTCATACAAAATTGGGAAACATGTTTGCACTGTGAAAGTATGACAGTTTATTTGCTCTCATCGCATATTTGAAATATAAAATATGTTGAAGTTACGCATACATGACTTACGTTAGGGTTGCTATTTCACAAGACTTTCCGCCATTCATGTTTTTTCTTTTGCGTCATACGTATTACATAAAACCTAGGTACAATTTGTTCTTGGATCCCTATTCACAAGTTATGAGATTACGCAGTGTACTTATCCGAACTAGTAAATATGAAAAGTAAAGATTTCTCGAACATGTGCACACTTGAATCTTGAGATTTCGGTTTCGTAAATAAATAAAATGTAAAGTTTGATGCGATTGAAGTATGAGATGAAGCAGCTTCGAGATTTCTTCACAGGAATCACAGTCGGTTATTTTTTAAAGTAAAAACTTGAAGGAAAAGTAGATACGCGTCACGAATACTTATTCAAGTTAGATTTTGAATTTCAATTACCCTTCTTTATATTTTTACAGTATAACTTGAATTTCAATCTTTTGAAGCTAAATCTCTACATTGGATTAGGTGCATTTTCAAAAAGTAAATGGAATCAGAGTGAGATTTTCTCTTCCGTCTTCGTGTTGTAAACTAGACGTTTCATTTAATAAATATGTTAACCGTAAATGTGAGGTTGGATTTCCATATCGATATCCGTTTCCTTCAAAAGACCCACTTTCTCTTCATTACAGATAAATGTGGTGAGCAAAAGTGGGGAAAGTATGGAGCGGAGAAGCAAGTTGTATTATTATCATGCCCCACATCTTCACTTCTGAAAAATTCATAATAAATTTTCGTGAAAATTTTATTCATGTTTCATCTTTGGTGGCTCGCAGTAGCAGCCATCCTGACCGACCAAAATCCAACTTCACGCGCTTTCAAGCTCGTTGTGCGTGCAGGTCTATCGATGTTGGAGAAGGAAACAACGAGAAAGTGGGCCAATGGTATGCATGGTTGGAGAAAGAAGGAAAGGGACCCTCAACTTTTTCTATTCAGTTCACAAAAGAAAACTGTTCCTCTTACTCCTGTTTGGGGGCAGAACGAGGAAATAAATGATGAAGGTAGTTAATAGGAGGGATACGAAACGTGTACATTCACATCGGCCGTTACCTTTACAAATGGCAAATATCTTTCAGTGTTGAAAGGTAGGGGCATCAGAATAGCTTTTCAATCCAGACAAATCTTTATTCTTTCAAGCATGCTTCCTACAAACCTTACAAATGGTCCTACCCGGTCCAGGTTTTCACTCCTTAAAAATAATTGTCAACTTATTTGAAGAATATAATAAAAGCTTAACATAAAATTCAAATGTGTGGTGTCTCAAGCCCTTCAAGGAACCCTTGAATCACAATCACATAAAATATAAATAACATGAGTGTAACATTAAGATTCAACCTTTATGTAGCACCTTTTTTACCTGTTAGAAATATAAATCATACGGTGAGCAGGTAGAGAGGGGATACACAAACAAGACTCTCTTCTATGATTCATTTCAGCGTTTAAACATACGGTTTTAGTTTGCCACAAACATGATCTTTCCTTCCTTCATTCATTGGTATTCTTTTTTAACCACGAAGATCTGCAGTGCATACGAAATTATTATTTCGAGGAGAATTCGAACACTACACTAACGCTCTCCGGCTCCATTACCTCCATTGGAAAAAGTTATATTTCCTAACAAAAGCAGCGAACCGTTGGAACAACAGCTGCAAACATACACTTCCAACGTTCGTCTGGAGGAGAAGCATATGCAGCAAAGTGTTTGTAGGATACGGTAGTTTATATGCTATGCATCCAATTTTCCACAAGAAAAGTTGCTGCTTGCTCTCGGCAAGCTAGGAAACGATCTACGATTTTTCATTACGAGAAAGTATTACATTGCCTCCAGCCTCAAAGAAACATTTATTCACTGCACAACTACACAACTTCTACTACTGCGTCCTCCACCCCTTTCGAATATAAGGCACGCAAAAGAGTGTTCTCCGTTTCCTCCAACGGAAAACGTAAAAAAGGGAAGGGAAGGGCCAATAATTACTCGAGTATTAGTTTAATGGCTTCTCGTAAACATGTCTTTCACCCAACAAGACTAGAATCTTTAATCAGCATCGTATTTCCTTCCGTACTTCCATCCGATGCGAATTTTTTGTTTCCAGAAAACGTGAATGGATTTTTTCACGGGGTTGAAAGTTATATCCTCATACTTATTACCTATTTTTTTGCCAAAAAAAATCGAACATATGCAGCCAGTTACGAGACTACGACCCACCCAGTTTATAACGTGAGTTTCCCCTTACTTTTTTCTCGGTCAATATTTTGATTTTCGTTGAATAAAAACCTTGAGTGCAAAAGTGCTCGCTCAAAGGACATGGCTGCTACGTGACATTGTTGACGATATCGTGTAACATTCGCATGTCCTCCATCCTTCTCTTCTCGTAAAAACACTAATGCTCTTTGAGGGAAAAGGACTAAAGAACACCAAGGAGAAAGATAGATGAGATAGAGAAGTGTAACGTCTCAAGACTAAATATATCAGAGGATGATGATGATGCCTCCAAGCTAGTCATCGCATCGCGAGTAATCTCACCATAAAAAATAGACGCTGCTTGTGAAAACTCGACGAAGTTGGCAATTTTTCATGATCTGTGCAAACCCTGGCATCACCATAATATTATGTACATCCTTTCCCGTGCTTAAAATCACCTTAAACCCTACTTTTATAGGTGGAAATTGACAAAATTTTTAGAAAAGAAAACATGTATGTTTGTTATGTAGGGGAAGGAAAATAAGGATAGTGATCAGAGGGTGAAGATGATCATGATGATCACACAAAAGGGACACGATGAAGATCACAATGAGAGCAAACTTTGTATTTGGATACATACATGATTTCATTTTTCCCTTCTTGGAAACGTGCGAAAAAGGACTCATCTCACGGTACACTAGTTTTCGTGTCTTTTCTTTACTGACGATATGCTATATATGTATGTATTTTCGAGTAAAAGAGTTATGGAAAGGGAGAATATAGTGTGTGCATGGGTGTATATCTGTGTGTTGTGTACGTACATCTTTTCGTTTCAAGAAGAAGAAAGCGGATGTGACAAGGAGACACACACAGACACAAAAAGAGAATTATCTTCTTTTTCCTGTGAACAAAATACCTGCCTTGTTATCTTTGACCATGTCCCCTTTTCCCGTTTCGTGCCGTTGACATTAGCTGTATTACCCTTTTTCCCGAACAACTTTTTCAGGTACCAACACGGCAAGGGAAAGTTGTTGACTACAAATGCGAAAAAGAGCTAACGCAGACACATGACCCTCGACGAGAAAAGTAGGGATAAAAGGGAGTAACGAGATAATTTTTTGTAAGAACAAGGAACGTCCTATTGTTAGAAAGAGAGGAAGAGCTTAAGTATATTATGAATGTATATACATTTTCATAAGTCTCCTCCACTTGATCCACTAGCGCAGCCCATATGTCTTGTTTCACTTTCGTTTGATTTCCATGAGTAAGCTCACTGCTCACTCCATCCCGCTTTTCGTTGTGGTCACTTTTCCACTTTTGAAAAGGAAAACAGAGAAGAAAATCGGGTCAACGGACAGTTCAATATATTACAATCTCTCAATCTCACCGGACATTACTTCTAAGCAAGTTACCACAGTCGGGGCTCGCCACGGGATGTAAGTGCGCTACCAAAAAAGAAGGAGACAGAAAGAACGTCTCCAAATGGGACCTTCACTTTCACTCAAAACAAGTCTCAAACTTTCTTCTTTTGTGTGTTGTGTTGTCTTCTTTTTGTATACTCTCCTCCTTCCAGGTGCAAAACACTTGCATGGCATGTTGCCCTATTTTTCTTTTTCTGGAAGAAGGAGAAATGGAAAGCGACAGGCGAAAGGGATCCCTATTTATCTCTCGTAGACGCAAGCTCCGTGACACATCAGACATAAGCCGTCACAAAAATCAGAAGAAAGGAGAAGTTGGATGTGATGTGACAAGAGTGATAGATAGTGGAAGGTCAGTCGGGGTCAATGTCTACTTTTCTAAAAGGAAGAATAAAAATTGTTTTGGTCCCACACAACATCGTATTTTCGTATTACACTTTTCAATTATACTTTTTTTTTGAATAAAGATGAGACACGAGAGGAATTTGGTTTTCACTGTGAGTGAGCTGCACAATGCACAACCTCCGAAACGAAATACGAAATAGAAGGTTAGATGAATTAATGATGCTGTGTAGCCAAAGAATGTCAAGCGTTTCGCTGCTGACGTGAAATATAAATGTATGTTGTGTGGTGGTAGTGTTCCATCCTCTCCTCTGTTTTTACCCTTTTCGCAATATCGATTTGGAATCAATGAATATTAAATGAGACTGGGAAACAACAGCAGAGCAAAATATGAATTTCCTTGCCATTTTCCTGTGGCTTGTCTTTTACCAAGTATGACATGATATGGGGGAATGGGGAAAGTGTACCTTCAAAAAATATTGTCTTCTTTTTATGGATGTTCCATATAAAAGACACTCTTTCGTGTGACGCGTGATCATGCACAAACACTTCAGTTTCTATTGGCTTGTTTGGGGACAAGGGAGAAGAAAAGTGACTTCTTCTTTCTGTCAATATTATCTCCAACTATATCTATTCTTAAATTCTACCTATTCTGGCTGGCTCGTGAAGTGCTCTTCACATTCTTGTCTTACATCTCTTCATATCTCCTTTCACCATCAACATAAAAATATCCCAATCACTTTGAATTGAACATTCCACAGTTGCCGGGAGAAAAAGAGAAAGAAATATGAAAAAGGGGACATTTCCGCATTTCCGCTAAAGTCGAAGGGAATGATAGTCAATATTATTTGACATTCTTTATCACTTTCTCAACTTCCTTCCTCCATTTCTCGTAACACATGCGCACACGGATGCTTCCAAGTCGATGGAATTTCTTTTGAAAAAAGTTTCTTTATTTCTTGACAATGTTATATAAGCTCTCTACAAGGAAATGAGTGAAAATGAGTACATTTAAAATCATTGAAACTCTCCTCCACACGTGTGAGCAGTATACTGAAACGTGACATTGATTCAAGTGTTTACTCTTCTCTCAAATGAGAAGAGAGCCAATAAAATCACAATAAAGTGACGTAAATGTGAAAGGTGAAAACAATTTTCATTCTTTCCCTGACTTTTACTAAGTTGGCAATTTTTAAATTGATCCTGGAAAGTTCTATATGATATAGTCATAGGCTTGATGCTGATGGTAAAATGGTGGGAGCAATTCTTCCAAGTAAAAAACTCTAGATTTTCCTTAGAGTTTTATCAAGCATGACAGAAACGAAATCAATGCTGCTCTCTCCCTTTTTACAACTTTCTGCCTTTCATTTTGTACTACATCAATCCTTGTATCAGGTTGGAGAAGCCCTTGGTCCCCAATCTGTCACATGTCGTTAAACATTTCTTGGGAAAAATGTATATATCTTGTACTTATGTTCATTGCTTGGGACACACACACCCACCCACTTTACTTACTGTTTTAGCGAAGGAGAAGGGAATGTGGAAAGCCTTGAACGTTCACCTCGGAATGAATAGGCGAGGAGAAAGTAAATGATGCAATTTGTGCAATCTCTGATCTGAATCTGAATTGTAAGGGGCAAAAAGGGACCACACAAGGAGAGGCGGAACACACCTACGCATTTCCTTCAAAAAACGTATATATTCACTTTACTGCGAATTTCAGGTCCATTGAGATTTCCTTTCATCCTGTTGCGAAAATATATTGCTGCACATACACAAGCTGAGAAATAAAAAAAATGTAGGTAAACCTGAGAAAAAAGTGGATGGAATGGGATGAATAATGAATGGGCGACAAAAACCATCTGATTCGACTGTAGTGGAACGTGAAAAATTCGGGAAACGGGACGGGAGGGAGGAGGAGAAATGTCACTTTTGAATGCTTCTCTTTTTTCTCCACTCTCAAGCCCGACTAAAAATATTCCTTTTTTGCATACATCCACACATACCGGAAAAGTGGAATGAGTGCAAAAATTCGCTCCTTCTGCAGAGAAAAGTTGTTTAAAAAAGGGGAAACGAGAGTAGGACACACACTGCATTCAAGATCTTCCACTGAGATTATTCCTCAGCGTGACACGAAAAAAAGTTTTTTCTTTATTGTTCGCCATCTACTTATGTCCTCGCTTGAATAGCAGAGAGAGAGTCTTGTGGATAGCCTTGAATTTTGGTCATGAGGATATACACACGTATAAAATAATATGTTATGCAAGCGGCACCAAAGAAGTGTTATCTGGAAATGGTGCCATTTTTCTCTCCCGGAGAAAGCGAGAGAGAAAACATTAAAATCCAAGTTAGCACATAATGCAGACCTACTTTGTGTTTTAAAAGTGTATTTACGACAGACGTAACTCTCATATTTCCCTTCCTTCACAGGATTTATTTGCATAAACATTATATTATACATAGCCGAGTCATTGTCATCCGAGAGAGAGAGAAAAAAGTTTGTTGGTTTGTTATTTCGACCATGTCATCAAAGCACACAATCTTAACTATATTTTCACAACTCTCAAAAATATATGCATTCAAGCTGAACACTAGAGTTTTCGGATGAGTAGCTGCATGAAAGCTGGAGCAAGTTGCTTGGGATAATGATGATGACGACGACGGGTGTGTGTGTTGATGTTGATGATTACACATAAAAACTCGGGATATAAGAGTGAAAGCACTACGTGAATTATATAGACGATGAGGATGTACACAGTCATAAATACATGCCACCACTACTTGCTTTGATCTTCTTTTTCTAGTTGTACCACTCCTCCAGTTTTTTACTAGACATATATTCCTTCGTCTTTCTCTTCTTGCGTCACACATGACGATAATGATATTTCGCGTACAAAGTTTGAAAAGTATATAGCTTGAAACACAAGAAGGAGCTCTGCTGTCTCCTTTCTCTAAATAACTCTCTCTCTCTCTCTTAATCTAGCTTCAAGTAGAGGAGTGTGTGGAGTAAAGTGATAGGTACTTTTTGCAGCTGTATATATACCACCGCACCGCCATCATCACCACTGCCACCGCCAAGTGTGCATAATTACATATCTTCTCCACGTCTTTTGTTTCCTCCTGGAAGGACGAGAGAGCTTTTGTTCTTTTTGGCAAAAAAAATAAACCCAAGTTCATAGAGACATAATGAGAAAGAAAAGTGTTGTAAGAGCTTGCATTTTTTCACTTTTGTCGCTCATCTTTTCCCGTCTCCTTCTGAGACTCTATAGTACACACAATTTTCCCTTTGTTCTTCTCTTCTCTCTCTCTCATTCCTTTCAAGTTTTTTAATTACTTTTCCCTCCTTTCCCTTGTTCACTGTAAAAAGAGAGAGGATATAGAATAAAAGAAAAAAGGAAAATGTGCTATTTTTTCCGCACATTTTTAGCTCCATCAACCATCACCAGCGTTGTGTAATCTCCAAATATGTATGTACTTGTATGCATATGTGGATGCTCGTAATAACACTGTGTTAAAATGATAACTGTCTAAAGACTTTCCTTTTTTAAGATGAAAAAGGCTACAAAGAGCTTAAACGATCTGTATCCTGGCTTTCCTCTTTCCACGTAGTTCACTCGTTCCTGCCCATATTGATTTTTTTCCTGAGGAAGAAGAAGCTGGCAAAGAAAGTATTGGAGATAGGAAGTGTTATTATAATGCATGTGTGAGAGAAAAGGAAGGAAAGTAGCTTGACAAGTGGTGATAAGCCTTGTAAAATAGTAGAATTTCATGTCATGTCAAGCATTTTAGCTCACTCATGTCCATAAAAATGCCTATTACATGTGTAAAAGGCACTTAGAACATTATGAATTGTGGCTGTTTGAATGTGTGTGCGGAGAAAGGGTAACGATACGGAATGAATGAGTTTTTTTCTCTTCTTCACAAGTGCGATTAATCGGCTTGGAGCAAGCAGCACACAAGTATTTATCCAATCCACTTTCCTCCTCCAAGGGAAACTGCCTACGGACACGTATGTGTGTGTGTGTGCTCATCACGTAAATGTAATATGTGTTCCGATGAAAACGAAAGGAAAAGTTGAGGCACCTAACCCTATATACGCAGCCACATTGAGCTCAAGTGACTAAACGCAAGGTTTTGAAGAGCATAAAGCAAGATTAGATAATATTTGAGTTCATTAAGTTGATATTTGGTTGTGGTGAAGTGGTGTGGGAGTGGATGATGATGATGATCAGCTAGATCCGGATTGGAGTGGGAGAGCGAGAGGAGAGAAAAACAACATTTTCAGCTGTGTTCTCCTCTCTCAGAACAGGCTTTCTCTCCCAGCTTAAGGGTATGCGTATATCGTATGCAGATGATCAATTCATAAAAAAGAGAAAAGTCATCTAATAACCTTTTTGCTGAGACTCGAGCGCCCAGCGTTATCCCAGAGGCAGCACTTGTGCCGTAATTCAATTTACATGACGCAATAAATGGTAAAATGCCCGAGAGAAATAAAGTCTTGCTTCTTTTCCTCCTTTTCTTCCGTTCCATTTTCCAACACTAAAGTGTGTAGTCAAATCATTATTACTACAACTGTGTGCCCGTGTATAGCCATTTTGTAGTGGAATATTAAACCTCTCTCACGTACGCCATCCTAACATGTGAATACACAAGCACAAGCACAAAAATAAAATCCGTTCCATTCCACACGATCATCGTGGTCGTGATCATCCTCCTCTCAGTCCAAGTCCAGATATATGATGCATGAACAATCTACTATGTGTGGAGAGAGTAGACTTTGAAGTATAGACGAAAGTTGGTGAAAATTTTAAGAACCAGTCTCTCGCTCCTTTCTCTTCTGGGATACTTTTCTCTCTCTGTGATCCGGATTTTATGGAAATGATGATTCTGCCATTTCCATCCGTCCTCCTCGTTCCCGCAGCTGTGCGCTATTCTCGGCGAAGGAAGGAACTTGGAAAAGTTGCTAAACTCCGAGCTACTCTCTTCCTTCTGGCTTTCGCTAACTTGATTGTGGCGAAAAGGGTTGCTGGTGAGTCGGTGACCTTTTGCGACTGTTGCACTTTTTTACTCGCAGTCAGCCCAGTTCAGTCTCGCAGAGACCACATCATTTCGCCTGCAGCGAGCAGCGGGGCACACTGCCTCAGCAAAGTTTCGAAAGCTTGGAAAATGGGTTGAAATCCCAGCAGAAAAAGTAAAAAAAACTCTTATAGTTTCATTTCCCTTCAAATCCTTCGGTAGAAAAAAATTTGAGTCTATATATGATTGGAAGGGGACACGAAGGAGTGATAAAGCTGCTGGTAAAATAGTTGTCAGGATTTTCTAATAAATTCTGAACAAAATGCGGTTACATTTTAGATACAAATCCAGCTTGTTTATTGAGACGGCTTTGTGCAGAATACGTAATAGTATGTCCGTGTGCACATTGCAGACACGTATATATCGCGTCCATACTGTTATCAAAATGAATATCATTCACGCGCGTTTCCACTTTATTAAAACACATTTTGAGGAGAATCAAGCAGAAGAGTAATTGCACTTTCTGAATCACTCGAGAATGCGATTATGATAAGAGGTTTGAGAGTTCCACTGAAAGGGAGAGGAGCAAACATGGTATCTCGAGTTTTGATACGACTTTCTGTCAAGCTTCTCCCTGTACTACATGACGTTCGACAAGCATTAAAAAGGATTTTTCCTCTCGCTTCTCCTTCCTTCCTGTGGTTACGGTTAGATTGTATGAAGGCGCCTACACACTGTGAAAGCAAAGCTACTTATTTCCAGATGTACAATATCCTCCAGAAGGAAATGCAATGCATGACTGCTTTCCCTCATTCTCGCCCGTTCTTCCGCTGATATGGATATCGAGCAGAGAGAATTTAATTGTAACAAAGTGCAAGTCTTGGAGGAGAGAGATACGGACTGGCTGATTCAGGCTTTTTCGTTTTGTCGCAACGAGTGTGCCTCGCATGCTTGTGGTCGTACGTAAATCCTCCTTTCTCCCAGACTTGGCCATACAATTCCCTCCTCCCGTACCTTTCCCCATACTTTCCAAGTCATGGCGAGGAAAACACGTAACCCATATGCGCCGAGGTATATAGAGTTGTAAGTTGTGAGGTAATATTGCAATGTGTCAATCACACATGAAATAGAAAATCCTCTTAATTTTAATTCTCAACCAAAAAAACGCCCACTCGCACATGTTTTCTCACATGACGAGTTGGAGGAAGGGGGGTTGGAGTTTAGAAACTGGAATGAAAATGGAGCCTGGTATCTCCAACTTCAAATGATGACAAAATTGCTCACAGGAAAAGGTCGGATGTGAACTCAACAAGACTATATTCAGCAAAACAGAATAAGACATTTCGTCAATTGCATTTTCCCATATATCCTCCATTTTAGCAATCGACATTACAGGTACGAGGGCTTAAAACTGAAGTATGCAGTTTGTTTTCATTCCAAAAAGTCATTTCCAGGAAGAAAAAGTTATTTGTGTTCGTAGACTTTGTTAAAAGTTCAGTTCTTTGGATCGTGGTTAGAGGAATTACATATCACATACCATCACTGACAAATTAAATTATTATCGCTTGAAGTGTGTCGGAAATTACGTAAGTCATTGAGAAACTATCAATAAAGAGAGTCGACACCATCATCTTCCCCAAATTGAATTGAAGTCAGTTAGTCCACAATTTTAACGCGCATCTTGTGCTGCGGCATTCATTCCTGTCGAACCCATCGGAATATTACCTTCACGAGCGTCATTAAACAAGAGGATTGGTTGTAGACAAGTTTGATCGTATCGTGTTGACTTGATCATGATGAAAGTGCACTTTTCATGAATAATAATTTAAGGTAGCAATGAGATTTGGAGCCAAACCACGAACAAAAATTAGGTTATTATTTGGATAAGGTTATGAATATGACATGTAAGAATAGAATGATTGGAATGATGATGACGGTCAATGATAACCTCTCGAATATTGAGTGTGGAGAATGTGCTGTGCCTACGTGCATTTGGAGTGAGAGATCCATATTTCTCGCCATATTGCATCGCTTGCAAAAAAACGAGGAAAGTTTATGATGACACAAACGCTTTTATCTCTCGCCTACCTGCTCCTCTCTTTCTCAAACATATGGTTCATTTCATCCGCAAAAAAATACTGAGAAAAAGTGGGCAAAAGTTTGCTATCTTCTTGAGAGAGAGAGAAAAGGGTAACTAAGCCCATAACTATAACCATCATCATCAACTTGAGTAGGGTTTCTTTCTCCAGACGAAAAGTAAGTAATAAGAGTGGTTGGGGGAAAAGTTGGTAATAAGTCAACCAAGCGGAATATACTTCTTGCCTTGACTTCCACTTTGGCTTCCTTTTTTTCCTCCAGGCGGAGTACAAGCGAGCGAGAAAAAGAATGGAATAGGTAATGATGATGATATACCTTTCCACTCCACTTTCATTTCTCTGGACAAGTGGAGAATGGAGAGAAAGAGCTGCTGGAAAACCTACAATTCACAACCATGGAACATAGTCGTCCACATGTGTGAGTGTGTGCTTTCTGATAAATGTATACGCAATATGAAATGACATATGAATCATGTTCATAAATATCTTCCCACTACAAAAATACATTCAAAGCCAAAATATGACATTATAACAGAAGCGATATATATTCATATTGAAGGCATCGATCCACGTATGCTTGTCGTTGCTACATTTGGGAGGAACTACATATATATATCATCCTTTACAACTAAAGTATATAGCCAAGTCCTATATAGAATCCTCAAGTTTGTTTGGGACTTTAAAATTGCGCACTTTACACAGATTTGCTTTAGAAAGCAAACCGAACGAAACCAGATCTTCATTTATTGACGATTTCAAGGTGTGCCAATTAGTAGGACAATGAAATCTGGAAACATGTTGAAGATATGCCAACCAAATTTTCTCGTCTGAAGACCACACCAAAGCTCAAACCTGTCCGATCCTTTTCTCCACAACCGCCACATATCCATATTCAACTACCACCTCCAACCAGAGTTCGAACCATTTTGCTTTCTTGGCAGAAAAATGAGTGCCCTCTCGCTCTCTTGGCTTCTCGAATCGAAAAAGTCTACAGAGTCGAGCTGAGAGGAAAATAGTGCCTCCAGAATTTCAGGAGAAAAATAGCGAGGAGCCAATGTCAATATTACGACGCTCTCGCATATATCCCCGCGTTCCAAGAAAAATGTGACACGGTTTTTATGCAAACGCTTTATTAAAGCACACATAAGCCATGATTTTCTCCCGTAATTGAACACTATGTTTCTCTCTAAATTGCATGGAAAGTAAGCGTTCCACTCCTGTCCTCCGCTGACCGAGCAAATACTCAGAGAAAGGTGGAGTGGAGTGAGTATGTGTGCATTCTCCTCGTTTTTGGGAGCACACACGAAAATGTAGCAGTGTGGTAGTAATAAAAATATTTGAGTGGGCTTTACATGACAATGTATACAAGGAGGACACGAACCTTTTTTTGCAAAAAAAATTGTAACAGAAGGTGGAGGACACTTTGGCATTTCCCATTTTCATCCATTCTTACCTTTTCCCACTTCCATTTTACTTTCACGTTGGGAGAAAGTGAAGTGGGGTTGGGCAACGGGGGCTTACACTGCATGTATTTCATGGGAACAAAGTCACGACAAGCGAGAGAGACTCACGTAAAATACGTCAGGACTACTTGAAGACTTTTAAAAGATAAAAAAATATGTAGATATTATAAACAGTTTGCATTATATCAATATAATACATTTTTATTCCAGGACAAAAATATATATGTACGTTCCCCTTTTTCGTTTTCCCAGATTCTCTGTTGCGTTCTTACTTATTATGATTATTATTGCACCAGGGAAAACATTTCTCCTCATGGATTTATACAAATGTTAGGCGAAATGGATGAAAATATAGGAAGAATGAAATGAGGAAAGGCAGGAGAGGAAAGCGGACACGTAAAGACAAGGCACGTTATTCCCTTCATAATTCCATACGGCATACTTTCCTATGCTAATGAACACTCAGAAAATTGTGGAAATATTTATGCGCACTCTTTATACACTTCATGTGCCCATGTCCATATATACACATGGCTCACGTTTTCTCTGGAAGAGAACATGGTTGGTGTGCCTTCGCCTTTTCCTACGCAGTCAACTGGAAAATTATTATTATGACGGTGAATGGTAAGTAAAAGTGTTGTGGTTGGCGATGTGATGGAAGTACAGCATTTGCATGCGAGCAGGGAACCTTGTCCAGGTGTATACATCTAGTATTTTTGCTGCATGCATGCATGTAGAAATTCCATTCTTCGGGAACTGTGCGAGCCTTCCATTGTGAACACATTTTCAAACGTTGTGACTAAGGCATTTTGTGACTTTTTGTGACATCCTGGATGCCAGTCAAAGTCGAGTCGAGTCAAAAAGGCACAAAAGTCAGAGAAGCATAATCATAACCTCTACAACGTCACAGTGTATTCGAGCCTCCTGAAGCGAATGCGTATATATGTTGTGACATTGTGCAAAGTGAAGTCACCAAGGGCAAAAAGGGTTACGCTAATAGAGATTACGAGTGGTGGTGGTGATGATGATGATAATTGTGTGTGTGTGTGCCTATAGTATAGTGCACAAGTAGCAAGTTTGGTGGAAAATGGAAGTGGTCGAGAGTATAAAAGGAGAGTAATCATAATGAAGGTGGGAAAAGGGTAATGTAATGATGATGGGGTATGGCGAGGCCGTGAACGGTACGGTACGATCGTTAAGTCTCTTTTGTCTTTAGATGGCTTTGACTTTGTGCTCCAGCGAAAGTAATGTGGGTATATGGAGCATGCATTTAGAGAGCTTTCTCTGTCGCACGCGAAGGGGAATGGAAAAGATGTAATTATGCATGAGCACAAAGGTGTATTAGGGAGAGACGTGTAATTATATCCGTGGACTCTCCAGTTTCACTTTCATCATCATCCACTGATCCCACTCTGAGCTTCTCTGATATCAAAAGAAATACTTGATGAGGATAATCTGGGCATACGGTCTTTGTGTTAATTGTTGGGATATCAAAGTAATCGGATAAATGCAAAACGCTCGTTTCCGAAACATGTTCGATCCGTGTGCTAATTTGCGTCACTTATTTGTTATACTGTTCGTGGATTTAAAAGTTGGGAGCACGAAATGGAATTTATTTATGTCGATGTACGTAACGGAACGTTTTTCTGCTTTAAGCTCGAGTTTTAAGATGATTATTTGTGAGCGCATCACAAATATTTTTCATTTGAGAATGAAAAGTTTGTGTGGTTTCCACCTAGGATGTGGCACACTGAACACCCACACTAATCGTAACTTTAAAATATATGGGCCAACGGTTTAGAGACACGGATTTATTTTTTTTCCAAAATATCAATTTTTCTTGGTTACCGACAAAAACTTGTTAGACGGCTTAACTATATAGAGAGCTTGTGTGCTAAAACTCCTTCTACTTACCTCCATGTCGTTTTCATGAATCTACCTGAGCCAAAGAAGGTGAAATGTAAGTGCAGACGACAGGTTGAGAATAATCGAAGCGGACGTATCAATACGGAAAATGTCTGAACACCAGCTGAGTCCCTTCTCCCTTTATTGTTCCGCGTCCTAAACTTTTTCCCTTTGTGCTGGGGCTGCCTATGTGTGTCGTGTCGTGTGTACACTGATGACAGATTTACGAAGCCATTTCCTCTTCTCAAAAAACTTTTTTTTTCTTGGTTTGACGCAGAGAGAGAGAGAGAAAAAAAAAAGTGAATGTGAGACAAAGTTGAACGAGATTTGTTTCTAGTTCTGGAGCGGAAAGCTTTACCTCATTTTTTCGTCTTTCGAAGTCGGAATTCGTGCTAAGCATAAAGTGCTGATGCATT
>JAQFZW010000247.1:0-79882 GCA_034687055.1 Heteromurus nitidus | reverse complement strand
TACATGTACTACTTGTGTAGTACAGGGTCTGAAAAGTAGTACTGTACTGCCGAAAGTAGTACGGATCGCCACCTAAGCCTAGATAAAATATATATATAAAAAGAAATTTTTTTTTGGAGGAGCAAGAGCAACCAACACGAAAGGAAATCATATCATTGTCGCTCCGAGAAGGAATAACATACAGTAGCAAGGGAACAAGTGCAGTGGCAGTAGCCAGTGGAAAGCAAAGCAAAAAAAACGAACCATCATCATCATCAACACCATCACCACTTTTTCTCTCCCCTTCTCTTTTACAAACAATTCCAACTCGCCAAAAACAATTTCATCCCAAATTATATCTTCAAAAGAAAACTACCTGCCACTTCTCTCACACTCGCCTTCTTCTAGCTTCTTCCCCCAACTTTTATATTCGTCTGAGAGAAAAAACACTGAAAGTAAATGCGGAAGGAATTTCTCCTTCTTCCCAACAAGGCCAACATATATATTTATCTGTGGTTGTGGTGTGTAAATTTTTTGTTGCAAAAAAACTCTGTTTAGCAATTGTTGGCAATCTGCCTTGAGACTTATACATATTGGCCACCCACCTTGTATGAACACCAAAGAGAAGAAGCAATTATATTGACACCACCACACTTTCCATCCCAACTAGTTCACATCGCCTCGAGTGTGGGATCATCATCATTTTTTTCGCAAACGAAATTATATCAAAACTCAATTCCAAACGCCCATAGTTTTTCTCTGAAACAAGAGGAACAAATATAATATGGAGAAAGCTCATAAAAGACAAGAGAGTGGATGAAGCCCACCTGCCACCCAAACATCGTACCAAATAATCATTTTTTCTCTCGTCAATTACATGTTTCATTCGATTCGAAGTGAAATGAGTGAGCATCAGTGAGCTGCCTCGCCTCAAAAAACTTCAATTATTCATTGGTCCAGTTATTTTGACCAATTGATCAGTGCTCTCTGGCTCTCTGCTCTCGTCTCGCTGAATAAAATGAGAACTTGACTTGAGTTTGGATAAGTAGTTTAAATAAGTGCGGAGGCTCGATGTTAAGGTGTTGTTGTTCGTAGTATAATATACGTACATCTGACATACTATTTTGCAGCCATATGCAGATAATAGTTGGAGTATTATGCTATGGCAGAGAGCAAGTGTGAGTGAGTGTGTGAGTGCAAGAGAGTAGAGAGAGATATAGGGAGAGAGAGATACATATGTTCTCTGAGTCTCTGAATCCACCACAACACACAACACATCACCACACCAAGAGCAAATCCATATGCATGGTAATTACACTGGTTTCCTTCGAGTAAAAGAAGCTCTTGATTTTTTACTTCTCTCTCCTCTTCTTTCAAAGTGAGGCAAAACCAGCTGCGGCTCTCTCCCTGCGAAAAGTGAAGTGTGTTTGAGCTCCACACACACATGTAAATACATATTATTGCATATTATTGCATTCATGTTGTGGAGACAGACAAGACAAGGGAAAAGATAAGACGAGAGAGAGAGAGAGGAAAAAAAAGTGGACCAGAGTAGTAGAATGATGATCAGTCATCATCATCATCATCATCGATATTCGCCACAATAACATAAAAAAATGGATCCTCAATTTTAACTCCAATGTTAATGTTTGTGTTCCAACAAAAAATAATACAAAAGTGAAGTGGCTCTTTTTCTGTGTGAGTGCGTGAATATGTTGTGCACATTATTGCATTGAGAGAGCGCACTCGGCCATTCTATATTATATTTATATGCACACACATAAAATGTATTTGGGGAGAGAGAGGATCTTTTCCTTGTGCCCACTTGTCCTTGCTACTCATCATCGTTGTCGATAATGTGACGGGTGTAATCCAATCCTCGTCACACACTCATCATCATCATCATATTCTTCTCACAATAATAATCCTCATGATGATGAAATGACATATGATTAAAAGCGACCAGACCAGGAGCAGAGCTCGAGTTTGTACATGAAACCGTCGAGTCGACACTTTTCGCCAGAAACAATGAGAGGTGGTCAGAATAAGAGAACTGATAGTAGTACTAGCTGACTGCTCCATTCTTTTTCCTCGACACACACACAGAAAGAGAGTGAATTCTCAATTGAAATTCACAGGAGAGAGGTGAAATGCATAATATAAAATGTACACCAATGGAAAATATATACGTGAATGTGTGATATCATGTGTGTGTGCTCATGCTCATCCTTCCTTTTTTCGAGTCGGTGAATAATTAAAAGGATCGGAACTTTGGGAAGGTGATATACACCTTCTCGTTCTCTCTCTTTCTCTTCTCACCAGTCACCATTTGTATAAATATGCATACTTAAAATAATATCGACAAAGTGTGCTCTTCGACAGAGAGAAAAGGAAGTCATATTTTCTGAGCAAAGAAAAACACTCATCAGCTCACCACCACCACCACCACCACTCCTCATTTCATATGCAAAAAGGGAAAACAGTTTTTTTTGAAGCATGCTAAAAGGACTACAGCCGAACAATAATTTCCTCTCCAGTTGTAGGAGTGAGTGCTCCAGTAGTGAAAGCCAAATTTAGATTATGTCCAAGTCCAACTCAACCTGATTCGGGGTCGGAAGAGAAGAGAGATACAAACAACAGACACACACGAAAACTCACAAAATATATGCCATAAGACGGCACCCGGTTTCCTACCGCCGCCAGGACAAAAAATCAATCGATTAAACACAAATTGGATTTACGATATAGTCACAAAAATATAAGTTGAGAGAGAAGCACGTGATCTCCTCAGCGAAAAGAGGTCAAAGAGTGAGTGTGTCTCACAGGAAATAGTATTTTCCAATTTTAGTCATAAAAAAGGTGCTCGAAAATGGCGATGAACGCGACGACACGTTTTAGTGACAATTACGAGCTGAAGGAGGAGCTCGGGAAGTAAGTTTTTTGTTTCTTCTTCCCAATTATTATCTCCCATTCATTCATTCATTTTCACCTGGTTCCAGGTGACGAAAAAGCAAGAGAGTCATCATTACTTATGCATCTAATTTTGTTCTCTCTCCCTTTCTTTCTCTCAGGGGCGCATTTAGTATTGTCCGTCGATGTGTGCAGAAATCTACAGGACTGGAGTTTGCTGCCAAAATAATTAACACCAAGAAGCTATCAACGAGAGGTAATGGGAAGTATATCCGCCCTTTATCTTCAAAAAAATCTTCTACACATTTATAGTTACAAAAGCAAATAGAAGAGCACGCTTTCAGTTTCATTTTTTTGCTGAAAAAAAAAGAGAAGCGAACAACACCTAACAGGCTTCATCACAGGTTTCAATTCAGAGTCGAGAGAAAATATGAGCGGATCCTATTTGCTTATGTGCATAATAATCAGTGGTATTAATTGGATTGTGTTTGTTTGTGTGCAAAAAAACACGATGTACATACTACTCACTCACGACGAGCATAATGCGAGTGAGAGGAATGTGTATGTGTGCAAAACACTTAATATATGTCCTCTTTATTTCACTTGACAGACTTCCAGAAACTGGAGCGAGAAGCTAGGATATGTCGGAAACTCCAGCATCCTAACATAGGTAAGCGGGGACCACCTGTCTCGTCTCTCTCTTTTACACACTCTAACTCTCCTCCTCTCATTTACATATTTTCACATATATCAACATCCTCGTAATAATTTTTTATGCACATTATCTTCCTCAATGCACACATGTACATAGCTTTTACTTTTTCATACATTTTCTCTACATGTATTTTCCCCTTGAGCCACATTCCTGCCCGACTTTATTATTCATTGCATAATTGGACTAGTATAGGACCACCATCCCCATTTCTTTACGACTTTTCCCCTGATTTCACCAAAAAATATATAACATTTTCCCTTTCGCTGATTGAACTAGATGAGTGAGAGAATGGGATCTTGGCCTAAATATTTTTTACCTTTTTTACCTTGGATTTAGGAAATTTCGTCTAAACGATAGGGGAAATAGTTCGGTGCGGTGGTATAAAAAATCGGGAGAATGATAATGGGACATAATAAGTAACACGCATATTGACTAGGAGAAGAGGAGAGCAGAGGGAATTTATCGATTCTCTCATGCGATGCATCATCATCACACCGCTCCTCCTGCCTGCTCCCCGTCTGCACAGACACAGACAAATTCAGTTTAGTGCATTTAGGACGAGAAAAAGTATATAAAAAAAGAAATGATATAAAAAATTGGGCTACACCGCGAATAAACGTCATAATCATTACAATAAAAGTATGACATATATTGGGACAATATGATGGTGATAGTCACGGGATAACAGAATAAAAATGATAGGGGGAAAATGAGGGATGATATATTTTGCAGATATCATTCCATCAAATTCCTTTTTTGGTATCATCGCAGGAGAGTTGCATTATTTCACATCATCATAACCTTAATCCTTTATATGAGCCACACACATATTTCTGTCTCTCGTGAAAGTTATTTGAGTTGTGTGTGTGTGTGTGAGGAGACGACGGAGACGGACGGAGGAGTATAAGCAATAATAACGATTGTAATTATGCGCATAACAAATGAGATTTCGGGTAGATTGGCAGAGCACGCCATATCGTGCAAAGAGGGGAAAAAACGCATACGCGAAAAAGAAAATGTGATGGATCTTTTTTAGGCTCTCTTTTCTCCAGAGGATTCTCCAGTCCGTTAGTCCAGGAAAGCTCCAGTCTATAGTGCAGGCAGAGAGAATATATAAAGAGGCATATATGTCGGTTCGAGTCCACTTTAATTCATATTTCTTCATGGGCTTGGCTTTTCCATTTCTCCATCGAGAAAGAGAGGATTTCATTTGAATGGACAGGTTCCGGTCGGCGACATTCTCAAATGTAATGCTGCTGGATATAGACAGACATAGTGAAAATGCATATGCGAGGAGTTGTGCAATCCATAAGAAATCCAAGGCTGGAGCACATATATATGTAAGATGTATTGATGTAACAAAAGGTAGACATTACGATGTCACTCGACATAATAACATAAGAAATAACTCGTCTCCCCGTGCCGTGTGGAGGATTGGATATTTAATACATTGACATTTGCGAGAGGAGAAATCGAAGTGAAATTGGCTAGCCATTAGATTCCTTTGTATTCCCTGATTGCCCGCAACTCGCGAAAGTAACTTAATTTCGTCCATTGAAAAATATATGTAATTAACGAGCTCGTTTCCTTCTCTTTTTCCGGTAACGCGGCCTCGATGGTCTTCCCCAAAAATGATGACAACCTGTTGTGCTGTGTGCGGTGCTGGAACACAACCATGTATCACCATCATAATATCCAGTTCGACTTCATGACAGTATCCAAGAGGAGAGTTTTCATTACCTCGTTTTCGACTTGTGAGCAAAAAAATATTATGAAAATTATTATGAATTGATGAGAGAATTGTGCTGACTGAGACAAATTTTTTTGATGTGAGAAATATGGTTTGCAATATTTTTTTTTCAATTTTGCAGAGTAACTGGCGGAGAGTTGTTTGAAGATATAGTAGCCCGTGAGTTTTATAGTGAGGCGGATGCTAGTCATTGCATTCAACAGATTCTTGAGAGTGTCAATCACTGTCACACGAATGGAGTTGTTCACCGAGATTTAAAGGTACTTAGGCACATGATGATGATGATGATGATGATACCTCACAAAGTGGAATGTCGTGACGGAGGGATTTTTTGGGGAAAGAACGTGACAAAGTAATTAGTAAAGTGATACTTGATGTGTGTTTTTTTCTTTTCTGTGTGCCTTTTTTCCAGCCTGAGAATTTACTGTTGGCGAGCAAGCAGAAAGGTGCGGCCGTGAAATTAGCAGATTTCGGCTTGGCGATAGAGGTGCAAGGGGAGCAACAAGCGTGGTTCGGTTTCGCAGGCACGCCAGGCTACTTGAGTCCTGAAGTGCTCAAGAAGGAGCCCTACGGAAAGCCTGTTGATATTTGGGCTTGTGGTGAGTTTTTTTTAAAGAAAGAGGACCTTCTCCAAGACAAGTGGGCGGAAAATTTCTTTAATGTTTTTTTTGTATCTCTTTGCTTCAGGCGTGATCCTGTATATTCTGTTGGTGGGTTATCCCCCGTTCTGGGATGAGGACCAACACCGGTTATACGCTCAGATCAAGGCAGGTGCTTACGACTACCCGAGTCCCGAGTGGGACACGGTTACAGCTGAGGCGAAGAATCTTATCAACCTCATGCTCACCGTTAACCCCAACAAGAGAATCACCTCCACCGAGGCTCTCAAGCACCCCTGGATCTGCGTAAGTTACCTGTTTCCCAAAATAAAGCAATCAACTCAAGATCATCAGAGAAAGTGCGCTTTGGAACCATCTAATTGATGCCTTTTTTGGTTTGTTCTTTTTTCAATTTAGCAACGAGAACGTGTGGCTAGCCTTGTGCACAGACAAGAGACTGTCGACTGTCTCAAGAAATTCAACGCGAGACGCAAACTTAAGGGAGCCATCCTGACGACGATGCTTGCCACGAGAAATTTCTCCAGTAAATGTGCAAACTTACCCTGACCATTCACAACATTAATACACATTATTAGAAAAAATATTAACGATTTTGATTGTTGAGCGTATGTGCTAATTGGATTTATTTTTTGTGTGTGTGTTCCTTCCTCCCAACCGCAGCCCGGAGCATAGTGAACAAGAAAGGTGAAACAGGTGGGACAGGCTCACTCACCTCCGCATCCGGTTCTCAAGTCAAGGAGTCCACTGACTCATCCACAACAATTGAAGATGATGACGTCAAAGGTTAGTCCCTTCTTCTCAAAATGCATATTCCTTTCTCTCTCTCTCTCTCTTTTCTCTATCTTTTTTCTCCATTCTCTATATATCTTCTTTACTTTTGTCTCACTCAATCACTCAAAAAAATAATAATTCGTCTACGTCTATCGAAAAAATAGATACAATTATTTCGATCTTTTAGAATTTATAATCCACTCTATTATCTTTTATGTTCTCCTCATTTAATGCACAAAAAAATATATCTCTTTTTCTCCATTAAAAAATATTTCTGGGGAGTGAATATATAGAAAAAAATTATAAAAAAAACCTACATACAAAATGTTGTATCTCGGAAGATTATACTACATTCCAAAAGTCAGAGCAAATTATTTCGAGATTTATATAAAAAAAATCGATGAGATCAAGTTTTTGAAGAGTTTTTTGAACGCTTCCAAAATATCAACATTTTTTTAAAAAACTCTTTCACTCGTTCCGTTTTTTATTAAAAAGTAGTTGATATTCTTTCTTTTTTGCTCACGAGAATTTATTCTTGAAAGTAGTCAATATATATTTTAGTAAAATAATTTTTTTTCTCTAGTTTCTTGAGAAAGTCTTGTTGATTTCGTAGAGTTGTGATTTGTGAATGCGAGAAAAGTATTATATATATTATTATCTCTTGAACTAGTCCCCTTCTATAGTAAAAAAAAGTAATTAAAAATTCGTACCGAGAAAAGTAACTCTGGAATATTTACAAAGATTCTGTATCGTACTTCAAAAGCTTTTAAACCTTTTGCCTTTTTCCAAAAAGGGTTTCCCTACTTTTTGATTGATTAACAAACACGTGAGGGGAAAATTTAACTCTGTTTGACTAATTAATTTTATTGTATTTTGTGATTGATTATTAATCCAAACTTTCTCTGTTTTTATGTAAATCACTTTTAAAAATTGTATATAAAAATACTATCGTAATTTGGTGATGGGAATGAACGTAGTCGAGAAAAAAAAAATTGCTAGAAACACAATAGATATATAATATACCTCTATTGAATGAATATATAATATATATATACATATAACCTCTTGAGATTTGTAAAAAAGGGTTATAATCTTTAAAAAATAATAATGAATTGTTTTTGTTTGGGATGCATTCTTTGCATTGTAGGAATTTTTTTTTTGATTTTTGATTTATTTATTTTCCTTTGGGTTGGTATTTTTTCCCATTGTCTTGTGTTCTCTTTTTTTGGGTATTTTCTTAAGATGTTATTTTTGTGTTGAATTTTTTTTGTATGGTTTTGTTTGGAATGATGTTGTTCTTAGGGAGAAAAGTTATATAAGCTTTTTGCTTTCCAAAGTTGATTTTTCTTCTTCTCTTTTTTGCTCTCTCGTCAACTATCGCATAAAATATAAAATTATATATTGCACATATTTTTTCGATATAGATTTTTTGAGCTGACTGCTGCAAACTAACAAAACTCTATGCACTGCATATAACCTAAATAATATAATGCCAAAACAGTTTGCTATAGTCTTAAATTAACTAATCAATTTGAATGAATGAATGGCTGCGTCGGCATAAATCTGTATAAAAAAATTACCCTTGCATTGAACAAAGCGTGAACTTTTTTGAAGCTTATATTTCGTAAAAGGACGATGAGAAACCTTTTAAGTATCTAAAGATATAAGTGCTTTTACGCTGAATAGTGTATCCCCGAAATACCAGGAAGCATATATTAGCCCTTTTTTGATATAGTGACTTTTTTGAATGGAAAAGTGTATAGTGCCATGACCTGCATTACTATTTTTCATTCTATCTTCCTCCACACTTTCTTTCTTCAACCTGAGAAAAAAATATCACAAACAGCACAACCTTTCAATAGAGACATCACCTTTTTTGTCTATCTATTTTTAAGGAAAAGGATGACATGCATGACAAGAAATGAAATATATCCAAAAAAATTTCTCTCTTTTCACTCCCAATCTTTTATCTCTCTCTCCCAGCTTTCACTTTTCAATTCAAAATTCAACTTCATTCATCCTCTCAGTTTAAACACAGAATATATATATCCAATGTTGATGTATGTACGTGGTGAAAGTTATAGTTGAGATAATTCCGCACATGGAACGAGCATACAACATCACATCAAAATGTGCTCTCTCACATTACACATGTATTTATAAATCTTCGGAGAAATCTTTTCTCACAAAAACAAACTCTTTTCTCTCTTTCTCTCTCTCTTTTCTCTTTGCCTCAAGCAGAAACTTCTCTCTCTCTCTCTCACCTGCATAACATCTCTAATTAGCGCTAATGTATTAGTAAAAACTATATATTTATCCCCAAATTACCCCCAATTACCCCAAGCAAAAACTTGCTGATTTATATTATATGTTCAACCTTGTTTTCAAAAAGATATTTACACAAAATCCATTATTCCAATCCACACAAAATCCATATAAATATATGCGTACACATCTCTCTCTCTCATGTGTCACATTTCTTACAACAAATTGTGGCTAATCTTACAAAAACAACTTATTAAATGGTGGCAATTTCCCCTTTCTTACAACTAGTTTCTGTTTCTTTATATAAAAAAAGTACATCAGTGTGCGTTCATAGCGATAGCCCCACCCTCAAAATATAAATACTTCTGTTGCGCGTCTTCCAAAAAAGCAATATAATAATTGTCAACAATGTAACCACCTCTCTCTCTCTCTCTCTCTGTTCTTTGGGCTACTCTGTTATATCTGCACCCGTGCCATACAAGTCACGTGGGGATGATGAGGCGATCAAAAATACTCTCTGTATTTTCCCTTCTAAATCATTGTAGTTTTGTAGAGGGACTAAGGTACCTTCCTTCCGCATTCTCTCTCTCTCTCTCTCTCTTGCGACCTACTTTAAAAAACACTTGAAAATGCCTATATCTTGTGCGTACGGTTCAAAAAAATTCCCAAATATTATGTCGTCCCGACTTTCTTCTCTTTCTCTCTGTCAAAAAGGAAAGTGAAAGTTCATTCTTTCTAGAAAAAAAAGTGTATTAAAAAGCCCACACAATCAAAAACTGTGTTGACTTTCTTCTTATATAATTTTTTCTCTTCTTCTCTTCTTCTATTTTCTGTTTCGTGTCATGTCATGCATTGTACCCTCTCTCTGTCCCCCTCCAAAGAAACTTATTAAATTATTATTTCTCTCTCTGTGTGTCATCTATTCTCTGTCCGTGTTTCTCGTGTGTGTCCATAGCTTAGATTTAGAATCTTTAGTCGGATTTAGCAAAAAAAATGAGAAATGGGTGGAGGTGGAAACCGGTCCAGGACACCGTGTGTGTGATTGTGCAGAGCAGTGCAGTATATAAATTGCTATAATAAATCTATATAGTTTCTGTCTATTTTTTGTGTGTCCCTTATAAAAAAAATTACCATTTCGTAGAGCAGATTTACGCAAAAAAATTATATATAATACAGCAAGAGAAATTTGTGCTAATGACTTTTTAGAGATTTGAGTGTGTGCTCGTAAGCTGGAAGTAGTATATATTTTTTTATAGAAAAAAATTGAGACGAGCACCTTACACTCTCGATCCGCTATTCTTTTTTCTGCTGACAATGTACACAGAAAACAACAACGTACTACTTTTGTTTTCTTGCGTACACCGTCGCCGTGTATCTTTAAAAAAAACAATGAAAATGCTGCTATACTGCTGTTTTTATATTATATCTAGACTTGCTGTAGTGGAAAACGTAGTTGAAAAAATGTACTTAAAATATAGCATTGTATATTTCCTTTAAAAAAGATCTTGTATGGATTTGCCTTGGGGGAGCCCTAAATTGTTTGGAAAGAAAAAAAGTATATCTAGTTTTGTCGTTGTGTGGACCAGCGTTTATATAGAGCGATTTTATTTTTTTTGCACGAGAAGTCATTTTTTTCCTTTCTTTTCTTTAAGTTCGTTTTTGTTTCTGTTTCTATTTTTATCATTTTCTCCCGAAATGATTCGACAAAAATGAAAGGGTTTTGGTAGTAAATCGTGGAAACAAAACAAAACTTTGTGCAAAAATATGGAAAGTGTTTTAGTATTTGAGTAGAAGAGAAAAATCGGAATCGGGCAACATTTTATGAATGTAGCAAAAGTAGAGAATAAAATGAAATCTCTGATTTCGCTGAAAACAAAACAACAAACGGAAAAAAATAAACTCGCAGAGGAAAAAAATTAAGTCCAACTCTTGACATGGAACTCTCTTTTTTCCTCTCTCCTCTCTTTTATGTTCAATTATATATCACCTCTCTCTCTTTTAATTAGTCACTCCATTGGTACGAATGTGTGGGCGGGATTCACTCTCACTGCTTCTGTGCGAATATCTAAATTTATAGCTTTTAAGAAGAAAAAAACTTGGGATTATTTGGTGATGGTCTATATCTTCATATATGCGCAGGCATAATCTTTGTGTTTTTTTGAAAAAAAGTATGTTTGGGTGGGATACTTACTATAATTTTTTTAATCAACAGAAAAAAATATCTTGAACCTTTTATCATTTTCCTTCTCTTTGAAGAAAATTTTGTATTCACGATGATAAACAAATTGATTTTACTCGGGAAAACTGTAGAGTGTGACTTGTACATGAGTTGCTCGTCCTCGCCCGGCCATAACAGTAAAAGTAAAGGACCGGGTTACATTGATCGGACTTCAACCGTCATCCAGAGAGATTTGCAAACGGAAGGTACCCACACAAAAAAAACAATCACTAAAAACAAAAAAAAAGAGAAAGCAGCGCAAGTGTTCACGTTTTTTCACTTTTGTGAAGAAGGGAAGCGACAACAGCTCGGCATGTCGTTTCTGCATGCAGTGGTTCATATAGAATTGAGTCTCCATAAAAAATAATAATTCTCTAACAATTATTATTATATTTTACCTTTCTTTCTCTGGGACAATCTCATTCCAGAGATTTTCCCTTGATCCATGCGAGAAAAAAAAGAAGTTTTTTTTGCATTGCATCTTTTCTATTTTCTCTCATCAAAAAAATTTATAACAAAAAAAATTGCTGCTACCAAACATTTTGCTACTACTTACAACGCATCTCTTTAAACCATTTTTTGAACGCTCATTCGCCAACTACTTCCTCTAACAAAAAAAATCAGGAAAAAAATAACAAAAAATAAATATTCTCCAGCCCTTCTTCTTCTCTCGTTTTCTCCGACTTTTGTTCCTCATTTTCGCTGAAAGCTTTCCCTTTCCAAACTCGAGTTCGCACGTTCTTCGCCAAGAGAATTTTTTTTTTCGGCCGATGAGCTGCTCTGAAGCTAACATGTTTTCATATGAGAATGATCGCGAAAAAATGCTAATTTAACACTACATTTCCATAAATTATGCTTTCAGTGAGCTGGGATTTTTTTCCGCTCGAGCGATGGAAATATTGTGAAAGGTTTTCTAAAGCGAGTTGTTTTTTTTCTGGGGTGAAAATCGCCGAGAGTTTAAGTGTGTCTCTCTCTCTCACATATATCCACAATGTTTTTAATATGCCCTTCAGAGAGTCTTGTGTGTTTTTTTTGAGAAGACAGAATTTTTACACCCGGTTTTTTTTATTCAGTCCTGAGTGAAAATATATCGAAGCCTTGTCCTTGTCACGTCTTGTCAACTGATTTTTTTCTGAATAAATTCGTGCGATACAACGATACAAGATTTATGATGGGTATAGTAGCATATTTCTTTTCTCTTAACTGGAAAGTGTCACGTACACTTATTTTCCAAGCGCAATTTCCGAGTCTTGTCTACACGTTTTTTTATTATGCAAAAAGGACACTAGTTTAGGATGAAATACGATATGCGTGGAGGGGAAAAAAAGTGGGGAAGCGGTGGAGTGGGAACAAAAAAAATTAAATGAAAAAAAGGATTGCTTAAAGAGGTTCTGTCTTTTGTTGGGGCAACGCATGACGAACTCTTGGGTAGGTGACACGGTGACAAGTTCGGGTGGTGGCGGTGTTGGTGCGACGGGTAGCTCGGGTGGTCCAAGTACTAGTCTCCTGTCGCTTGTAAGTAGTAGCAACTTGGTTGGCAGCGGCGGTGGTGGTGGTGGTAGTAGTATCGCTGCAGCGGCAACGGCAGCGTTGTCATCTGTTGTTATTCCCAGCGTGCAAGTGAGCGCGGTGCGTGAGCCCTCAGCGTTCCCGAAATCATTAATGCCTTCTCTTATCACTGCTGCTGCGCTCGCTTCCGCTACTGCTGCACCTTCCGCTGCCAACACGCTCTCGCCCCCGCCCTCTTCATCTTCAACTGTGATCGGTGCTGTGATTGGAGGGGGAGCAGGAGGTGGAGGTGGAAGCGGAGGGGGAGGAATCGCGCCCACCACCTCTCTCGTCAACAGCACTGGCACCTCTTCGCTTCTCTCAGGTAGTAGTCCACCTAAAAAAAACAACCATCATCGACTCTCTCTCTCAAAAAACAAAAGCTACGGACAATTCGACAAAAAATATATATTATGCCACACTACAAACACACAACAGCACACAGAGCATGCGCACCCACACTCACGCACATTTTTTATATATCTTACTCCCCCAAACATCCACTCCCCTCCCCTCACACACACTCTCAACATCGTCTTGGTGTTGTGCCTCCGAAAAAAATCTTGTGTCCGGATTGGAAATATGTTGCAAATTATTAAATAGCACGCACCCACGCCGCCCGCATGATATGATCCACTCACCCACTCTCAACGGCATCACTCTAAAAAAATATTTATGCCTCTGCCAAAAACCCACCCGAGCATGTCTTGTCTCTTTCTTTCTTTATGCCTCTTGTCCATTCATCCACCCATTTACATTCATTTGAGTTGAGAGATCAATTGATCTCTTTCTCCGCTCGCGACACCAAAGAGATCCTCCTCATCCTTGTCATCATCATCATTTCACACGTAGTCCGTAGTCCGCACTCTTTCCCCTTTCTTCCCCACTTTCTCGTCTCTCTCACTCCAAAAAAGAAGGGGAAGTGTCACTCTCGACTCCTTTATTCCCTGTCATCTCACAATCAGATTAGAGTTCTCCAGAGAAAGAGAGTGAGAGAAGCTCATATAGTCAGTCACCTCACCTTCATTCCACTTTATATATTGCGATCATTGATTCCTTTTATTTCTTTTGTGTGTCGTGTGTCATTCCTTATTGCTGTCGCACAGTGCTTTTGTCAGTGTGTTTCTCTCTGTTCCTCTCTCTCTCTCTCTTTTTCTTCTCTTTTTCGAGTTATGTATTGTTGTCGGAAGAATATCATGAGTATTTGCAGTGAAATGTTCAATATGGGCTCGGAGGAAAGTAAGACTCTTTCAAGCTAACAAATATCTATACTCTCTATACGTATATAAATGCAGTTCCACCTTTCTCCCACACACACTCCATCTTCCATCGTCTCCACTCCTGTCCAAGTCGAAAGTGAGTGAGTGTGTGTGTGAGCGAGAGAGCGAGCAAACACCTAATCAAATCAAAATGATTGATAGAGATTGGCAGGGACGTGTGTGGAAGAAAGAAAAGAGACGGGGAGATCCTTCCTTCCTCCCTAAACACCACGTTCACACCACATTACACACTTCACACCTTTTTCACTCTCGCCTAAACACCTAACTACACTTGAGCACGAGACACAAACAGTACACACACACATGCCTCTTCTTAATACCCAAAAAAACGGGAGAAAGCCAGAAAAGAAACATGGACTCTCATCATGATGAACACAAATTTTTCCATACACTTTCCCCGCGTCGTTAATTTTGCTCTCCTTTCTCGAAAATTACTCTTGTTCTCTCATAATAATATGCTGCCACCGCGAAAAGTAATCTATTTTTCCTCTCTTTCTAATTCTCTCTCTCTCTCTTTTACCGTATTTTTTCACTCACAAAACACTTTAGATAATGAGTAACACACGGAATGCAAAAAATATATTTATAAATATGCAATGCAAAACAGTTGTTCGCCTATATTTAAACTCTCTCTCTATTTCCAGTATAAACATAATTGATAAATGTGCATTTTCTCATTAATTATTGATATTTATCAGAAAAAATTAATTTAAATAAATATGCATTTTGTAGTTTTGTAGAGGAGAGTAGGAGTGTTGTCAACTAAATTCAGTAAACTAAACAAAAATTGTGTTCTGCTGTACTTTGTACTTTTAGGACGAAAATACATATAAATGTTTCTCTCCCCCAGAAAAAAACACATACTTTTGTGTGTTCCTTTTATCACAAAAAAATACGTCCACAGTCGAATATTCGATAAGATTCACCACTTCCCTTTTGAAGTATTTTTGTAGGAAGTATTTACAACAAAAAATTTGCTGTAGGATTGATTATATTATGCGTATGCAGACAAAAAATGACAAAATATTTAGAGTAAACATTGGATATATATTTAGCTTATTTTTCTTTAAGATTCTCAACTTAAGTGAAGGATTTTATGAAACTCCCAAATAAAAACTAATATATCTTCTCCATTTGTCTTTGCATTTATGTCTACTGCAGCGAGGAAGGCGGAAATCATCAAGATGACAGAAAATCTTCTGGATGCAATTAACAGCGCAGACTTTGAGTCATACAGGTACTTCATGAGGAAAACGATGAGTTTCTAAAAAAAACTATGTAAATTTTTTTTGCAATGTAATTGAGCTACATGATCGATGTTATATGTTTGCAGCAAACTGGTGGATCCGCACATGACCGCGTTCGAGCCGGAAAGTGTGGGCAACTTGGTGGCAGGGATGGATTTCCACAAGTTCTACTTTGAGAACCTGGGCGGACCTAGTCTCGTGAACAATGCCAAGAATAACATTAGCAAATCAAGTATTAACACAACGATACTCAACCCTCACGTTCATGTGCTCGGCGATGAGGCGGCAGTCATCGCCTACATTCGTCTCGTTCAGTTCATTGACAAGTATGAGCATTATACTTTCATCACGCCTCAAAATGATTACTATTTATTTCACCTGAGAAATATCGACAACAATAAAATTACTATGTTTTATATTTTTGTGCAGACACACCCACTGCGCGAGAACAGTGCAATGTGAGGAGTCTCGAGTTTGGCAGAAGCGAGACGGGAAATGGCAAATGGTCCATTTACATCGATCCTCAGGTGCGGCCACCACCTGGCCACCTTCCACCACCTCTGCAAGTTCATCGAACTAAGGGTTACATATAAATATATTTAAAAAATATTTATCACACACACACGACATCAAATTACATATACTTATACACTTACTACTTAATTCATCAAGAAGAAAAACTGAATTTACATTACATTGTCTATATACTATATACGTATTTAAATGTCATCAGTTTTAAACACATATATTTCCTACTTGCGTCACTCTATCCAACAACAAAAAATTTACATCCTTTTTATCTTCAGTCTACTCCAAGAAAAAAGAAACCAGAGATAAAAAAAATCATCATCATCATCATCTTGATCCACACACAAAATCTCTTTTCAAATATGTGCATAGCAGATTTAATTGTTCCTCCTCAAATCTTAGGAATTATAACACAAAATTCTCCTCTTAAGTCTTGTAATGATCTTTTATGTTTTCGTTGATGACGACAAAAAACTATGTAAATCTCTGATCACAAAGAAAAACCTATACTCTTACCTTTTCAGCAAATATATGTCCTAAAAAAATTAATCCAATCCAATCCACAAAAGTATATTGTCGTTACCGAACCTCGCCCCCCAAAAATCTACTTAAAATCTACTTACTAGCTCGATTTTTATAGAAAGTGTGTCGTTCAATATGATGTAGTTCACGTTTACTTGTGTAATAGAGAATGTGGTGTACGATGATGAATAATTTTCAAACTGTGACATTATACAACTTGTTCCAATTACATTAGAAAACTTAGAGTTATATACACACGTTAAGAGTAAAAAAATTATACCTGTAAAAATAGTCTACTTAAAAAAATCCTGTTTTGAGTTTCTACAAACAAAAAAGTTTTAAGGTAGTCAGTCCACCGGTGTATATCAATCAATCTAAAAAAAACTTCAATAATAATTTTTTGTTCCCTGAGCAAGAAGAAGAAGCTTAACAATCAAGTTTTAAAAACAAAGACAAGAAAAAGCATTTTTCTGAACTGCAAAAAAAACCTCTCTCTGTTGTAAGTTTTTACAAGGAAAGCATATATAAGATACGCGCATCAAGTTTCCAAACTACAATCCCCAAATATTCCCACTTCCCCAAAGAAAACGAAATGTCTTTTAAAAAAAGGGTCAAGGAAGAAAGTGAATGAAGATGATTTTTTACGTGACTTATTGAAAAGGAAGAAAAAAATGTAGAGTTTCCTCCCCAAGAAGACACGCCCATTCCCCAAAAATATTGATGGAATATATTGTAAAGATTTGTCGATGGGGAGGAGGATTTTTAATGATATTATAAATTATTATAGGGAAAGTTGTAGGGACAGGAAGTAGGAAGAAAATGTGTTATTGCCATTTGACTAGATTTTTAAAAAGAAAAAAGAATCTTTTATATATTGAATGCATAATAATTATACAAACGCTAAATTGCAATTTTTGAGTTGTGATGATGTAACTTGTACTAAATGAGTTCATATCTCACGGCTACTTGTGAGTTTTACTGTGCCGCATCGCAATATTTTTTAGCAAAACAAAACTATAATTATTATTAACCAAAGTCTCAAAAAACTAAACTTGTCAAAAGAGTCGAGTGTGACGAAGAGCATCAATTTGTTTTTTGATGTTCCAAGACTTAATTCATAATTATTTATTTTAGAGAAAGGGTGTGAGTCAACGAGAGAGATAAAAATATAAAACAAGTGAATCAAAAGGACGAGACGATATTAGCAATTTTACTTAATGCATTTATTAGTTTGATAGATTATAGGTCGCAAGGGAAATTTGTCTTAATTTCTGCTACATAAAAAAATGTGTTTTACAAAGAGAAAAAGAGTGCTATTCCATGTGCTAATAATGTGTAAAAAAACAACAATTAATTAAATAATTGTCTCATCATCATCGTGTATTTGCGTACCTCCGTCTTTAGCTAATTGTTATAAACAAAACATTATTACTCTTGTTATAATTGTAAAATAAAAATGTAAAAAAACATTGTGTATTTAAGAGTTATCTAATCTTGCCCCAAACACAAAAAAAAGTTTTCTCGCTAAAAAAAACTTGAATCTTATTGAAATAATATATATCTTATATAACTCTAATTTTTCGTGATTTTTTACGTTCAATTTTCTGACTGTAAAAAACCGTTAAGGAAAAGTTAAGAGAAAAGAGTTAAAGTTTTGTTTTCAAATTTTTCTTTTTTGCCAGAGGAATGATGATATAAGGGAAAAAACTATGAGACACTCTTTAAAACTCGTGAGCTTTACACAAAAAACCAATTTACTTAAAAACAATGATATAATGTTAAACTGTCAACGTACTGTTTCTATAAACTCTTAAGATTTTTCTAGCATTTAAAAAAATGTACATTTATTCTCACAGTTTTCACCAAAAACAAAAAGGAGAACAAAAACGATATAAGTGTTGCATACATGATATATATAATCTGTATAATTGTAGGATGAGGGACAGTGTGTGTTTTTTAGTCGAAATGATGACAACTTTTTCATTTCCACAGGTTTAGGATATATAATATTATTCCTATGGGATGAGTCACACTAATTAATGAATGAATTTACGATTAAAGTAAGTATATTAAAAAGAAGGTATTTCTAGCTTTTTCCACGTTCTCACCTTTCTTTCTTGTCAATTGGCACTGGAAACTGTTTCGGACTTGAGAACAAAAACGAAAACGAAAGAAAAGGGTTGATCAGACAGAATTTTTTTTCCTGTCTGTTTTGTAGAATTTTTTGCCAAGTTATATAGTTGATGACTGAGGAAAAGTTGTACATATTTCAGAGAGAGAAAACAATGCTTCTTGACGAGAGTCCAGAACATTGACATACGAGCAAAAAAGTGAACCAAACCCAAGAAAAATCGTTAGAAATGGGAAAAATGGAACGGAAGCCACTTCTGTTTTCATTCAATCAAATATTTAAAAATGTATTATTATTGCTGCATTTACTCCTTAAAGACATGACTTTCGAAAGGATGATATGATGATATAGCTAAGAAAGGAATTAAAGTACACAAGTTTATTAGAGAGTGTTGTTTACCGTCTTTTACTAAATTCGACGAAAAAAAATTTGAATATAAAAACATGAATTCCTTCAACAGGGAAAAAGGTTAACTAATGAAGCAAGCTATAGGGATTTTTACCTTAAGATGTTGAGAAAATTATAATTGTAACAAAAATTATAACCCATTTCATATCTTCATTCTGTGTATGTAGTAGTCTGCAGTGTAAAAAAAACGTTTGCCCCTTCTTCCGTCTTAAAACTAAATAAAAATATAAAAAATTCTCTGTTCTCTTTTGTCTCTACTTTTTGTAAATCTTTCCGTTCCATACTCTCTGTCTCTTCAAATACCTTTTTACGTATTCTTCCTCACTTTCTCTTCTCTATCATTTCCTTCATTAATTTCTCTCTTTAACTAATTATTGTTATGAAATCAGACCTTTTTCAAAGAAGAAAAAAACAATCTCTCTCTTTAAAAACTGATATTTTACAACCAAAAAAACTCTAATGGGAAAAAACTGAACTAATATTGCCTTTCTTTCTTACGTGTTGAAATACTATTACTACTTTTACTATACCACATAT
Organism: Heteromurus nitidus; assembly: GCA_034687055.1. NCBI lineage: Eukaryota > Metazoa > Arthropoda > Collembola > Entomobryomorpha > Entomobryidae > Heteromurus > Heteromurus nitidus. The sequence goes on along the minus strand of JAQFZW010000247.1, from coordinate 60,453 downwards.
ACTACTTACTTACTATATACACACTACATAACTTTTACTACTATTTACTACATGTAAAAAAATTCAAGTTTTTCTCTACTAAAACACGCGACTTCTAAAAAAATCTCATAATCTCAACGTAAACTATATACCTACAGGAAAAAATCGTTACTTGCTTAGTGGTTAATTATGTATGAGCAATTGAGCACAGTGGTTTCTTAAGACGAAAAAAGGAAAGTGGAAGAAAGCAGATATAGAAAATGTCTGGAGTTTTTTTTTAAAAATCTACAATCTCTTTAAAGTGTACACGAGGAAGTCAAGTCACTAAACCATACATTGTTCAAAAGTCCATTTTTTCATGTAAAAACGTAAATATGGCCCTGTTCTGCACTGTAAAAATACGTTTTATCCTCCTTTATTTTCTTCATCGCAAAAGTTTGCATTATGCACATCAAATTAGATCAAGTATACAACAGAATTTAACTATAGTTTCGTATAGTAGATCAATCTTTCACTTAGGGCACAAAAACACACTCACTCTCCAGCACTTAAAATATACAGACAAAAAAAACACATCGCCAAGAAAATATAATTGTTGATATTAAAAGTTTAGCGAAAGAGGAAAAAAATCGTTATTTATTACCAAAAAAAGTGTATAAATTCTCTCTTACCTGTGCACATACATACACAACATAGCCACTTTATTAGAAGTCACACAGTATTTAAAAAACTTTGTGTATGAAAAAACTTCTTTTTCTCTCTCGATGAGTATATATGAAGCCTCCCTCCACATTTTTGCCGATTAATGTTCGAGATGAAAAAAAATGTACTAAAAGATGAAGAAGAAAAAATATTATCGATATTAGCTACTAGTGTTCTCCACACATCTAGTTTTTTCCTCTATTCTTATTCTTCTCGGATTGAGAAAATAGAAGAGAAGATGATGACAAAGGTGTTACTTATTATGTGTTTTTAAGAAGGATATATCCACTGGGAAATACGTTGCATATAATTAAGTCAGTATATACATATTATGCGTATATCTTTAAATTAAATACAAAAATCTATAAAATATATATCAACCACATTTTGTTTCGCATAAATGTTCAAGGATTTCTTTTTACGGTGTTCATAGTTTTTTAAAACCTATTTATTTAATTCCTACAAAACTACTTCTTCTCTCCTTCTGAAGGCTCTGAATAATACTTTGAGTTTCTCCTGCTCTCCTCGCTGCTTTTTATTGTGGATGCATGTGTGCGCTTGTACCATTTTGATATTTCTCTCTGACTTCATTCAGCCAGCATACTTACATTTTTCCCCTTGATTTTTTAAGAGTGGAGAGAAAATGGAGAAAAAAAGTCACTGCATGATGATATTAGTAGGCACTATTTATTTTAGTGAAAAAATATTTAATTTGTTTAAAAAATTCCTTTTGCAAGGGATACATAAACATAAATATATACACGATAATGAGACACACCACCACCACCAAACATCTCTATCGACATATATAAAATTATATTAATTACTATAATTAAATTAGTCATATATTTATTAAAAAATACACCGACAGCAAATTTTACGATTTTATCATATTGTGATTTTTTCATTGTTAAATTTATCATTATAAATATATACAACATGTATATAACTTTATATATGAAGTTATAGATAAAACACGCGCGAGGATTATTGTCTATCTTAATATATTATATGTGTGTAATTAATTAAGAGTGATTACTTAAAAGTATATATACATTTAAAATATGTATCTGTTAAAAAATCCATAATTTTTTCGTTCGTGTCAATTATTTTACTCTTAAAAATGTGACAACGGTATATATGATCGCGACAGAGGAAAAAAATTTGTAATAATATTGCAATTACACACGTACACATCAAGAGACACAGTTGACGTACATATAGACCACATATATTAAAAAATATATATGATCAAGACGATGATGCTTTTCTAGCATCCTTCTTTTTTTAGAGAAGAAATATTTGGAATTTCGGTGATTGTTTCCGTGTCGGTTGATGACAATGTCCGTTATTTCCTTCAATTCCCTTTTTTCGAGTTTTTAAATGGCAAAAATGGCGATATATGATCACACACATACACATACACGCGATGAAAAAGTGGTAACATTTGTATGATGCATATTTACATACATACAAAAAAACATATATGAATGATTATTAATTTTACTTCATTCATAAAACTAATTATTATTAAATTATTATTATTATCATTATATCGTTGAAATATATATATATATATTATGCCATAAAAAACCTACTAAAAATGGTACGTATATTCTACTGTACACATTAAATGGGAAAAAAATCTTACAATGATATTGTTGAAACAATCGTATAAAAATATATATCTATTGCAATTACATACATACATACATCTAAAATACATACATACTATCAACTTTATGACGATATTTAATAAAAAGGTACAGGAAAATACACGACTTGAGGAAGAAAGAAAGGCAATGTCTTGTCCAACTTCATTTTCTCTATTTCGCATAATATTTTTAATCTTGAATGCATCATCATCCATTCGACAATAATGTGTGATAGGGATCGTGAAATTTTTGTGTGGACGTGAGCACATATAAAGGATGCCGTCTGAAGGAGATGATGATCTATGTCAAAAGGTTACAAAACAAGAATGCTACGGGCGAAAAAAAAGTCGTAATATAAACTGTCGGCTGTAACATAGAAAGCGGTAGACCAGACGTGGTATTTGGGGAAATATGGTCGTTCGTGGTGAAACTATGATGATGCTATGATGATCGTTCAAAATGGGAGGAGATGAGGAGGATGACTGGGTTACGTGTACCATTTTTTCTCATATTTATTCTCAATCACGTAACACAGTTTTCCCAAACAAATGTGCTGCATTTTTCATAAAACCCTTGCACAATGACTGGTACACTTTTGAAAAAGGAGAACGCAAGAATAAGCGTGTGTGTGGCTTGGCTAAAGTAAAAAGCGCTTTAGGGAAGAAGGGTGCTGAAATTTACGTCAACTCAGCAGAAATCGGAGGCAAGGCAGTCAATGATTCCTGTGAAAAAAAATTATGAATGTATGACGATTGCATATCACCGTTGTTGCACGTATGAGCTTGGTAATTGTGCGAACTTACTCTGACTTAGGTGCGCACACTGACAATAAAATGCAAGTGAGATCGCAAGCAAAAGGTTATATGCAAAATGCAGTTCTATCTCAATCTCTCCCTTACATAAGGAGTACACAGGTAAATCTGATGCAGGAAGACTAGTGTGTGGAGTTGTGTGTGAGCACACACTTTTTTGGCAAGGATGACACCAACACCAACGAAAAGGTGATCAGGGTGATGCGATGATGATCCAACGAGAAGAAAAAAAAATCTCTTCAACCACGAGAAAGAGAAGAAGAGAAGGAACTGGTCGAGCAAGTGAACTTTTGGTCCTCCATTCCACTGTCCTCCTCATCATCATCCACATCATCAGCATTCAGCATCGAGCGACGTCCACTTTCTTGCTCGCAGAATATTGGAAAAATGTATGTGAAACAGGACCACATCAAAAACCCCCACAATCTAGGTCTCCTTTCGCACACTTTCTTTCCATTGTATTTTAAAGAACACTCAATCATTTCCCACCCAAAACAACTCTCGAAATATATGTCGAAATTGTCACAAATCACAAACGAATTTGAATTTCTCCTTCAAAAAATTGAGCATGCCCAAAAACTGTGAGAAAAGAGGAAGTCTCTCTCGAAGTAGACGTATGGGAGGAAATGATGAATGAGTTTTAAAAAAGTAGGGAAAATAAATTCACAAAAGAGTCCCCTTCAAAATATGAGTGAAGGCCGTTCTTTGACAGAAGGGGAAAAAATATTGGACAAGCACAGGTACACATATATATTTTTTAAAACAGTGATGATATTGTATTTTGCTCCTGTTTCCTATGCATATTTTTTTACTGTTTGTCTTCGTCCCAAACTTTGTATGTCGCACTGACAAAAGCAGTTAGCTTCAAGTCGAGAGCTCGTTCGTGTGAATCCTACTCCACTTTTGCCTCTCTCTCTCTCTCTCTCGAAAGGAAGACAAAGAACCGAGTAAAGTGCTTTTTTTCGCTACCTCGCGCAAAAAAAAATTTCGTCAAAACTCTTTTCAGCTTCTTCAGTTTTTTCTTTCGCTTCTTCTGCTCCACAATCAACCACATGCAGTCTACCTTTTTCACGCTGCTCTTTTCAATGTATGCATATCGAGATCAAGATCTCATTTTTTTCTCTCTCTCTCGAAAAAAAACGAAAATTATTTCATTCATGTCGTCCGCCCTGAAAAAAACGAATATGAGAAGGATAAAAAAATTATACATGCATATCTAATACTCTCATCGCATAGGACTGAGGACCTCAAGGCATCATTGGGAAAAAGTGAGTCGGATCAACGAAAAAAGCTGAGGTAGTAGCTTCCATCATCTCCTTCATCAGCTTCATTATCTTCACACACACAAAAAAATTTCCTCAATAATCTGAATGCAATGCAGCAAGGAGGATGATGGTTTTGCATTGTTGTTGTTGTTGCGCTTAGTATAACGCTAATAACTGTCCGTCCTGAAAAAAGGGAGTAAAAAAGCGCAAAAGCCAGTTTTCTTGTGTAATGGGACAAGGGTAGAAGCGGATTGAATGAGTACGAAACGATATGAAGATGACCAATATGTCATATGCATACAGATTTTTCCTTGAGAGCGTCTTCTTCTTCTTCTTCTTCTTATGCGCTGCCTTTGACAGTATACCTCTCTTTTACTCGAAACATTTATTTTGCGCCTTTCCCTAATGCAAAAGGGGAAAAGAATTTTTTTGGCAAAACTTGGCAAAGAAATTCGAGTGGAGTATGAAGTTGGCAGTACTCTTCTCGCTTAGCGGATGAATAACTGTTATTTTCCCCGCAAAAATTCCCTCTTCTTGTCACTAAAACTAGGAGAGCCGCATATCCACTTATTGTGCTCTCATCGTCATCCTCATCGTCTCATTATCGATGAGACACAAATAATAATAATACACAATTCGAAGGGACGATTTTTTGTGTGCCTCCTCCGTTTTCTCCTCACTTTTTTTAGTAGCGAGAGACTATTTGCATAGAAGCCGAGTGGATCGGAGGATGCGAAACCCCCAACGTTTTCGCCCCTGGCCCACTACAACTATATACCTATATTCGCGTATTATAGTCGCAATCAGTTGGCAAATTGAGAAATATAATTAGCATAAAAAGTGTATAAGTGCATTGGAAACTGCATCTCGAAGAGCTTCCTGTGATCAGGCGGAGAAAAAAATTAACTAGGGCGGATTGTGATCGGAAAGGAAGTGAAATCGTTTTTACTCTCTTCTCGTTCGAGCTAATCAATAAACAAGGAGAATGTGACCAAGAGAAAAGGATATAATATTCTCATTTTGAAAGGATACTTCGTGATCATGATGCCGCTGATGACAAACTCATTTTGTGAAACGTGAGGAAAGTGAACTAGAGAGAAGAGTTTTTTTCTCCGCAAGGAAGTAGTTCAAGGGACTGAGTTGTTTTGTGAAGGTGTGTTCTAGCTCAAGAAAAAAAGTAAAGAAGGAAGAGGCTCTCGCTTAGAGAAAGCTCTCTGAAAATGGGGGCGGAAGTGTGGAGTTCAGGCTCCAGCAGAAATAGTACTTTAAACGTGTCCCTAGCCTTGTTCCTCAGTTGTTGTCTCTTTGTCGTGGTGGTGCTCGTCGACCAGTGTCAAGGTCAAGGGCTGAGCCCCGAGCACAGGAGTGCAGGTGGCGAGGGCGGTGTTCAGCTCAGTGATGACTTGATGGACAGTGGGAATTATGATGATGACGATGGGGTCGTCCCCATTCTCAGTCATCGACAAGGACTCCAGCACGAGGATGTGTTGACGGCACTCCCCAATAATTACTATGTTCCAAATCAGGCGCAGTTTCCGCCCAGTCCCGTCTACCCCAAGAGTGGGGGAGAAGCTCAGAGTACTTCTGCCACTCCGGAAGACGCGTCTGTCACGAAAGCTGCTGGAGGAGGAAAGGATTTCACTCCGCCATCGGATATTGTGCGAGGATTTAAGCCTGTGTATCCGGACGATGCGAGGTTTGTGAGCATCACGAGCTCAACCGTGGGTCCGGTGAAGAGGAGGAAGAAGGTGAAGCGGGTTAAGGGTCAGCAGCAGCAACAGCAACAAGGTCAACAAGGACAGCAACATCCTCAACAAGGCCAAGGTGGGCAGCAGCAAGGATTCCAGAACTCGTTTGGATACCAGCCAACAGGGTAAGAGTATAAAAAATGTGTAGTCTTTCCTCAAAACCGTTGTCTCAAGTAGCCCCAAAATATTTGTTTTTTTGTGTGTGCTTGTTATAGGCCAGGTTATTTCCATCCGCAGCAACAAGCAGGCAACAGTGGACCATACTTTGCTGGACCAAATAATTTTCACGGGTATTCCACACCGTACAACGGGGCCGAGTCGCAGAATCCTTCCCCAACAAGCGCTGGAGGAGGACAAGTGCAATTCTCGAACGAGACGAACGGGAACAGCGCTCAGGTGCCGGGCTACTCCACTTTGTATTCGACAGGCAATGCTGCTGGAGGACAGAATGGGAACAACGCTAACCCTGGCGCTCAACAACAACAGCAACAAGGAGGAGGCGGTGAAGGATTCCAGCAGGGACCTTACTTAGGCCCTGGAGTGCCCCTGGCAGGCTTTCCCAACCTTCCACAGCATCATCCTCACCCACCTAAAATGAATCCTCTGAAAAAACTCGCTAACTTGATTCGAGGAAGACCGAGACCACCTCATTTGGGACATCCTCATCAAGGTCAACCTCATCCTCAACACTTCGGACCCAATCATTTGCCTCTGGGATCCAACAACCAACAACAGATTGCACTGCCCCCTAACCATCCTCAAGGTCCTCAAGGACATTTCCAAGGATATCCTGGATATGGAGGACAAGGTCCATATTCTCACTTTGGAGGGCAACCAGGTCAGCGTCCACCACATCCCGGACAACATCCAGGATTGTTCCATCAACAGTTACAGCAGCAACACCAGTTCCAGGCTCAACATCAAAACCAAAGTTCAAATCATACACAAAATGCGCAACAAAATGAACAGTCACAACAACAGCAACAAGCTCAACAAAGCCAACAACAACAGCAGCAGCAAGGTCAACAAGCACAGCAAAGTCAGATTGCAACGTCCACCCAAAATCCGCAACAAGTTCAACAACAACAAGCCGGCTTTCCAGGAGGACTCCTTCCAGGTTATCCTGGAGGCCAAGGACAACAGCAGGGTATGCCGTATGGGGCTCACATGCGACCAGGACCAGGAGGTCCCCCAAATAAAAATTTCCTCTCTAAACTGAACCTCAACTCTTACCTGAAAAAGTTTAGCAACATGTTCCAGCGGGGTCCTCCACCTCCACCAGGATTACAACAAGGTCAACCTGGACAAGCTAATGGGAAAGCTCCTCCGTCTGGAGTCTCCGTTCCTCTTGCAAACGGCGGAAATTATCCACCTCAACAAAAAGTGCCACAACAAATCCTCTATCCTCACTACTACCCAATGAACACATACTCGCCGAATGGACCTCAAGCTCAAACTCTGCAGCAGCAACAGCAACAAGGGCAAGGCAACTCAGCGAACAACCAGATTCGTCGTCGGAGAATAAAAGTGAGGAAAAACATGGATCCTCGAAACAGGAAGGTGGACGACGCTCCAGAATCTGACCAAGCGGAGAAGTTGATTGGGAGACCAAGACTCGCTGGACAAGATGATAGCGTGGATGACGACGGGATGGACAATGAGGAGCAGAAGGAGGAGGAAGGAGGGAAGTTGACGAGGAGAAAGAGATTAGCTACCATTTCGAGTGTTGCAACCTCGAGCAGCAGCTCAAGTAGCACATCCTCCACCAGCTCGGCTGACCCCAGTGGACACAGCAACTCTGGATATAGAATGCCTGGAATCTTTGGAATGGACTCGGGAAAGGCGTTTTATCTGGAGAAGGATCCGCAAACGGGGGACATCACGTTTAACCCACCTTCCACGGGAGGTACGTCAGATTCTCATCCTCCTCCAAATAATCACTCGCCGAGCTCGAACGAAGTTGCAGAGAATAAATCGAAGCCGATTATTATCCACTCGTACAGCAACACCAAGACTCAGGGTGGCCTGAGCACTTACAAGCGGCCAAACTTGTCCTCGCTCAACTCAAAATTTAAGGCGAAGAGGCCGACCTTTTACCGATTCAACAAGACGGTCACTCTCGCTCCACCCAGATTGCCCAGCTTTTATGTTCCAAGCACAACTCAGTTCCCCTCAACGACAACGACACAAGCTCCCTCCTCAACAACACTGTCCGCGGAGGAAGTGTCCCCCGCGAAAACCGAGTTTCCCAACGTTATCGTTGCGAAATCCTCGTCGGAAATTGTGACGAGAGTTTCCGTGTCCAGCTCCAGCTCCACTTCCAGCAAGGAAATTGCTGCAGGACCTCAGTTCATCAAGAAAAAGAACCCAGTCAAGTTCCCCTTGTTTAAGCACACGACGCCCAGCACAACTGCGGCAACGAGTACTACCGCCCCAACTACAGCGAAGGCACAGGAGACGACTCAAACAACAACTGTGTCCACCACCTCTACGGAACCTCCAACAACCACGGTGGAAGCAACAACGACAACTGCAGCAACGACTACGACGACAACAACGGAGCCCACCTCGACAACCCTCTTCTTCGATCCGTACCTTCCTTTCGAACTGTTGAATTTACAGCGTCAGGCGACAGCGAGCACCCCGCCAACGACAAGCACCACTACCACCACCACGACTTCCACCTCAGCTCCTCCAACAACGCAGCCCCCTACGACCACCACAACGACGGAAGCGACGACAACGACAACAGTGGATCCATACACAATTCCAGATCAAGCCAAGACCGAATCGACTGCTGCGGAGACAACTTCGCAATCAGCTCCAGCGGCAAACACCAATGGATCCTCTTTGATACCCACGGGACCCGAGGCTGAGCAGGAAAATTCTCAGGAGCAAGACGAGGAGGAGGATTACTACTACGATAGTCCAGGTCCAGACACAAATCCAGGTTACAATATGAATGCGCCACCTGGACAGTTCAATAGCTTTGGACAATTTAGGCCAGAAAATGGCGGAGTTATCGCACCGCAACATCCTGGTCACTCCAACTACTACAATCCCATGCTTGGTGGACCTCAAACGAGACCAGCAGGACCTCCACCTCATCCAAATAATTATTACAATTCATTCAATCCTTTCGGTCCTCCGGGATACTATCCGCCGCCACCGCATCAAGGACAAACGGGACAACCCATTCCAGGACAAGGAGGCTTCTACCAAGACTTCCAGCCTTCGCATGGAGTTCCAGTGAGCACGGAGCCTGTACCAACTGCACCAGAAGTCACAACTACGTCGACCACCACAACTCCACCGACGACAACTTCTACCACCGCGACGACGACGACAACGACAACTCCTGCCCCAACAACGACACCAAGCACGGCGGCACCTACAACTACAACAACCGAAGCTCCAACGACGACTGTGAGCACGACGACCGTTATCACAAGCACAGAGGCTCCACTTCCATCTCCTTCCGATGATCTTGCGGCAGAAGGCGACATCTACGAATATGACTCGGTGGAACAAGAAGAGGATAATGTAGCAGCACCTGCTCAACAACAGCCACCAAACAGTTTCTTCCCACCTCCACCACCACAGAAGCCGCAACCACCCCTTCCACCTTACAGGAGACCCCCTCCTCCACCATTCATGAACAGGATTCCACCAATGTATTTCAACAATCAGAGACCACCTCCAGTTCGACAAGGAGGAGGAAATTTCCCATTCCGGCCACCACCTCCAGTGAAGGATGTAATGAAGAATGTTTCGCCCAGCACAACTACTAGTAGCGAGCCACCTTCACCAACTACCACCGTTACCACAACTGTGCCAACAACTACGACAACCACCACCACCACAACTACCACAGCGGCTCCAACGACAAAGGCTACAACAACAACAACTACTACTGCAGCTCCAATCACTGTCCCACCTTCGGCATCTGCGCCCCCTGCATTATCCTCGAAGGAAATTCCATCCCCTGTCAACTCTCGGGAGGCGATTAATCACGACTTGTTCATCCCACCTGAGCAACTTCTCGCGTATACACCTTCTCCTGATAGGCAAAACGACCGAATTCCGGATGAAGTGATTCAAGACATTGCTCCAGGATTCGATCTGTTTAATGTGCAGTGGGGACAGAAGGTTCCTCCCCCATCGTCGACCTCATATTCCTCGTCGGAACTTCAGCCCATTCCTGTCCAGCAGCAAGTGTCGGCCACGCCCACCACAGTTTCTCCGCCAACGACGAGAGTGATTTCGAGAAACGTGACCGAAGTGAATATCAACGGAACAGATTACATTTATGAGTACATCGATGAAATCATTGAGGAAGATGCTCCTCCTCCTTCCCAACAGCCGAATGCTTCCGCCCCTCTTGTGAATGCAAGTCAGCCGCTTTCAGTTGAACTGCCACCTCAGCAATTCTACAATCCTTATGTTGTCAATCCATACAACGGGTTTGTTTCTGTGAGCAGCACTCCAGGATATGGCCCAGGTCCGTTCATGCTTCCGGGCGGAGGTGGTCCAGGCGGTTACTCCCCTCCCAATCATGCTTGGATCCAAGGTCAACCGCCACAAGGTGGCCAGTTCATAAATGGATACTACTTACCACCTGGCGTTGGGCCTAACCAGTATCCCGTCCAAGGAGTTGATGGAAGTCAACAATTTATTCCAGTTGGAGCACCTTTCGTCCCAAGCAGCTTAGCTCCACTTCAAGAGGTTCATTTATCATCGCCCGCTGCCAGCTCCGCTCCAGTGGAAATCAGCACTCAAGGTCAAGCAGAGGTGGCTTCAAGCGTTAGCACTTCACAGCCAAAGTTTGTGTCCAGCCATGAAATCTTAGATTCCCCCTCCAGCATCCTTCCGCCCCTTATTCCCATCACAGAGAATTCTGTCGACAATGTGAGCCCATCTGGACAGCCTGAGGTAGGCGAGGAGGAAGAGGATCTATCTGAATCTTACATTGTCTCGTTGATTGACCCCAGCAAGAACACCACCACTGATCTTGGAGGATTTGTAAGCTCCACCGAAAGGTTGCCATTGTTCCAGAGTGACGACACTGTGGAGCACACAAATCTCCTTGTGAGTTCCACCGGTGCCCCTCCAGTTCCAGAGGTGTCTCAAGGAATCCACATTTCAAGCACGACTCCACCACCTCCATCAACAACAACTGACAAAGCGGTTTCATACGAGTACGTTGATTATCCAGAAGACACTCCAGTCGCACCGGGCGCAAATGCTCCAGGAGGTCAGCAACTCCAAAATATTCAGAATCTTCAGATGATGCGTCCACCAGCACCGCTTCCACCTCATCTTCAGCAGCAACTTCAACATCATCCACATGGTCCCCCCAAGAAGAAGCCTAGCTCCTTCCTCCAAAATCTCTTTGGAAAACTGAGACCGGGCTCGAGTGGACCACCGCATCCGCCACATGGTTACCCTCCGCAGGGAATTCCACACCAGCATTTGCAGCAAGGAGGTGGTCCTCCAGGAGGATTTGTTGGTGACAATGTCGCTGCCGGGAGTGGACTTGTCCAGGGTGGTCCAGGCGGAGCAGGAATCCCATTGCTGCCCCCTGTCATGATCCCCAGCTCAAACACAGCTGAAGATGCGGAATCCTTCAACATGGACACCCTGTTTGGAGCAAGAAACGGAACCGCTGCAACAGAAGACGTTCAGGTAAAGACTTCAGCCCCGTCCACAACTGTCACTGTGACGTCCACAACGACAAGCGCACCACCCGCCTCGATTAGCGCGGAACTCGGATCAGATGAGGAGGACGAAGTGATATATGTGACGCCGGAAGAACTGGCTAAACTCAAGGAAACAGGTCAAGTGGACGACTTTGAGTTGGTAGAGGATGAAGAAGAGTATGAATATGAGGATGAGCCTCTCAACGACATTGCAGACAACAAGTTGGCTCGATCGGACACAAAAGTAATTCCCAACGACACAACTTCAGCAGGACAGGACTCGTCCCTTTTGAAAAAGACTGCTCCAGTTCCAGCTGCCGCCCCTGTGGAAAGTGTGAAAGAGCAGCAGCCTGCAAAACAACCTGAGCCAACGCCAGCAGCCAGTCCCTCCATTCCACCGCAAGAGGCTCAAGAAAGGATTTTGAACGGGAATGAAGACCGCTTTCCTCATCCGCAATCCTTCAACTCTTTCCAACCTCCACAGCCTGCTCCCCCTTCCTTCCCAACTCAAGGAATGTTTCAAATGAAACCACCTCAGGAGTTTGGTCGACCACCACATCCACACGGACACCCCCATCAAGGACCTCCACCACCACATCATGGCAGGATTCCTGGACCACCTCCACAGTTCAGGCACTCTCCCCCAATGCAACCTTTTTCAGGGGGCCACTTCCCCGGGGGAAACAATGGTCACGGAGGACCACCTCCTCCCCAAATGAGCTTCCAACCAATTGGCAGCCAGCCTCATAATCCTAATCAATTTTATGCTCCAGTCGCCTCCCCCTCAACAACATTAACAGTTGCAGACAAGCGCATCGATATTTCCGCCCCTTCCCCACAATCGAAATACGATTACGACGACGGCATTGAGGTGATCACAGCTGGACCACTGTTGGACCCTAGCGTTCCTCGCGATATCATCGTCAAGTCCAGCTTCAACACGGCAAGCGGTGCTGGGGGACCGAAACCGAAGAGCATCGGAGGAAGTGGTTCCGGCCCTTCCACTGGCCCCAGTGGCGCATGGCAAAGTTTGGTGGAGAAAGTAACTGCTTTCGGGTCCTCCGCAGGTAGTTACCTCCAAAAGCCTCAGCAGCAGCAGCAGCAGCACCAACTCAACTCACAAAGTCACCAGCACCCATACTCCAGCTTGGGGAGGTCACTCCCCAACCACTACGACAAGAATGCTCATCTTCAGCAGCAATCACAAAGAACAGGTTCAAGTAGTCGCTTTTGGGGTGCGGGCATTTAGGATTTAGACATTTAAAAACCAATTCATTAGTTTTACTCTTTTGTAATTTAGCAAAATCCGGGTTGTTGGACTAAAGGTAGCTTGTAATATTGCCAATATTTACGTTTTTCAATTATTTATTTTTACTTTTAAAAACACTCTTTTTGTAGGAGACAAAATATCAATGCAATTTTAATTGTCTCACTTTAATTTATGCATGGATGCTACACCTTTATTAAGTATTTATATGTTAAATGTTAATTGATGTGAGGAATGTGATGCTTCTTTGATTTTAAATACGCGAAACCTTAATTGAGATAAATTATGACAATGAGCGTATCTCTATTCTTGTTAACTAGTGTGTTATGTTATCGTACCTGTGCAAGATAAAATATTTATTTTTTCAAAATGTTTGTATTCCAATTCTTTGGAAATCCCATCATTAATAAAAATGTAAAACAAAACATGAGGAAATATTTTTTGTCAAACAAAGTTAATGAGTGCGGTGAATTTTTTTATACGTTGTAATGCTGGAACTGAATAAAAGGTATATTTCACACAAAAAATTCGATTCGAACTTGAAAATGTTCGTCGGCTAAATGTGCACATGGATACTTTCCACGTTTACTTAAAGTTTTCCCAAGCATGATTGCTCTACTTTTGCAGTCCAGAGATCACTCTGATCCATTTATGACCAAAGATTATTTATAACCTCCGTGTTTATGACATTTTGCGAGCATTGTTTTTTTTAAATGTCATTAATTTCCATTTTTTGTATTAGAAATACTATTTCATTTCGAACATAATGTTTAGTATTGGGTCCTTGAGCGTCATCATATTCCTCCAATTTACAGGTATTTTTTATATTCCAACTTGACGTAATCCAACTAAATAAAAACCCGTTTCAGCTATGAGCTCTTCCAATTCCAGACGTCAAATCTGAAGTATTCTACGAAGGCCTAGCTCTGTACAATGCCAGTGTGGAATCGCCGTGCATCCTCAATCATCAAATGAAAACGGAACTTGCTCAATTTCCAGAAAACTCCATGAAAAGAAGGGAGTGGCTCCTCCGTCATCGAAAGCTCATCTGCAACTTCAACAAGTTCCTCAAGTGCGCCCACCTCTCCGACATTCTCGACAATTATGAGGGCGACACAGTTCAGATCGACTTTGACCACACAACGTCCCTCGGAGTTTGTCGCTGCCTCAAATCCACTTTTACCCTGGTCGGTGACACGTGCTACCTTCCAGCGAAGGCTGACTGCGGCCAGCCTTTTAGGGAGGCGTATCCCATATCCCCATGGCATGGAGCTCCTCCCCTCATTCCTGCATGCACTCCCGGAGGCGAGTGCGACACATCGAGCAGACGATGCGAATGCCAACAAGGTTATCACGCAGACCCCGACTCAGGCTTGTGTCTCCAGAGCAAAGCTGCTCGTCCTGCATCCATCCCGACCGCAGTCACTCTTATCATCTTTTATGTGCTCTTTTCTCTCACTATTTAACTGCAACGACGCCCCTCTCATTGACTCATTGCGCAATAAAAATATTTGACATAAAATATATATTTTTTGCCACAGAGAGCAAATATGAATGAATGAGCGTGAGTGTGGGAGGTTAATATAAAAAGCTATAAAGCAGTGGTGAATTCTGTTGGGAAGGAGCGCGATGACGAGAGCGGTTATGGAGCTGAGCCGCAGCGTGTTTCATTCATCACATTTCAGTTGAGCAGCGGCGGCAGCGTGCATCCTCTCCAAAAAAAATCTCCCCATATCCCCATGCTGCGGTGATGAGGAGATGCCACCGAGAGGACAACGTGAAACAACTCTTTTTTTTGTTAATTCTCCTCGCTTGATCTCTACCAACATGTTTTTAGGTGAGAAGAGGAGATGTATTTAGGTATGAGCGAGTGTGAGTGCGCATAAGCGAAATGAGAATCAAGTTTTGTACTTTTGCGAGAGAGAGCTCGTGTGCTGAGAGAGGTGGCCCTTGTTGCTGGGCCAAGTGAATACTGCCTCTAGCTTCTCTCTCTTTCATCCTTTTTTCTCCTTCTCCCAACTTTTCGTACTTTTTCGCCCCTCTGCATCATTCCCATGGAGGAGATATACATATGTACATACATGTGTGTGCTGCACTCACTGACATCATCGAGCATCAAGCAACACACACACTGCGAGACATGGTCGTCCAGTGTTCTCTCTTCTGCACAGACACACACTAAACGCTCTTGCATAGTAACAGCGAGAAGAGAGTAGCCACTCACTCTGCTACACTCGACACACACAAAAGGATGGGGTTAAAACATGCGAGCTTCTCTCCTTCACCTCCGATTCCGATATACCATACGAAATATATAACAATATATATTTTCCTGCTTTGTGAGAGGAACAGATGTGATGTGATCGGCTACCTCATGCTGCTCTCTTTCTCTCATCCGCTGCACACATGTGTTCACCAGAGAGAGAGAGAGAGAGAGAGAGAGAGAAACTCGTTCAATTCAAAACGTGGGACGAGTACTCCCCAAATACATATTTCTCTTGAGCATTAAAGAAGTTGCCTGCGTGTGTGAGAGCAAGAGCGACCTATGCCAAGTCCCAAAGTTCCCATTCTCATCATATCCAACGTATATATTCGCCGAGAGCTGATATGATCAGCGTCTATCCTAAACCTAAAAACTATATAATGTGCTCATTGTGCACACGACGACGAGTCTCATGTATAGCCTCTCTCAGACATCCCAACTCTTTCACACGGTAAGTTTCCCATGACACAACTCCACTTGCCCGACTCAGACGAGAGAGTGTGCATCCCCGCTCTCAAGATTTTTTTTTCAGATATGCTTCACTGACTATGTGTTATAATATGTATCCCCCTTCAGCCAGCATTGTTATGGATGCTCGAAAACGAGAATATTATAGACTGAATGAGTGCGGTGTGTGTTGTGTGTGCATGTGTGAATCGAAGTCGGCTATATTGTGGATGACTATATAGGATGTGTGTGTGTGTGTGTTGGAGTTGGAATATATTTATGCATGTAAAAAATTATCCTTTTTGTCTTCTCGTTCATCCTCTCTCTATCTCTCTGTTTCGTCTCGAGCATGCTTTTTTGTGGTAGAAAAGGTTGAAGTGAAACAAGGAGATTTGCACATTGCATCGACGAAGAGATGTGTGTGTGTGTGTGCTTCTGCTCATGAAGTAGAGAAACTAGGTAACCTCTGTGTCTCTCTCTCACTGTGTGTCTATGATATCCACACAAGCAGTGAGAAGGGAGATGAGGAGAATCGAGTAGAGTTGCATGGTGATAGAGGTGATAGTGTGAGTAAAAAGGAGAACCAAGAGAAGTGCTAACAGAATGTGTTAGAGGAGAAGAAAGAGAGTTTTTTTTTTGTAAAAAAAACTCAACTTGCACACACATATCCACTCTTGCCTGCATTTTTACATATATTCCTTCTCGGGCATTACATCGGGGAGCAAGAAGGACTTGATTCCTCTCCTAAGATCGCAATAAAAGTTTTAAAAACTTGTTTCCAACTCTCGCGTCCATTGTCGTCACTGTCGACATGGGGAAGAGGAAGGAGATGAGATGGTGATCGGATCATCGAAAGCAAGAATCACACACGAAAAAAGTGTTTTTTTCTCGATCTCTCCCCTCTTTCGATGTCGTCCTCTGGCTCGAGAGTGTGTGTGTGCTGTGCGCGTCCCCTCGCTTTGGAATGACAAAAATGGTCTCCAACTCCAAGTGAGGTGGTCGTGTGTGTGTGTGTGCGCGGAATGAAGCTAGATATGATGACGGGAGGAGAGCTGATGATATTCTCATCGGAACCAACAAAACGGCATTAGCGCGATCAGCGTGAGCACGCCGTGGTGAAAATGACGTAACAAAATTAAAAGACTGTGAAAATCTTTGAGTTAGCAGTGTGTGCACTCAGCTCTCAGCACTTCAACGCGTGTCGTGTCACCTGCAAAAAAATATATAAGCAAAAATAAATCTCTTCGAGGTGTAACTCCAAACCGCGCTAATCACCGGAAGAAGATTTAGTTTGACATAAAAAACGGGAGGTCAGCTATTGGAGGAATATAAGGGAGTAATCACGCGCCTGATATATTTGCACACTTCCAATTTCCTCCAAGTTCCCAGGGAAAATGAATGGCTAAAAGTTCAGGAGGTTTTTGATCTCGACACACGTTCTCACACTTCTCACCTTTGACACTGGGTCAGAGGAGTGAAATAAGAGAACCCCAGCTCCAAAACAAAAAAAAAGATCTCGCTTTAATTACAAAAAATTTCCTTTCACCTGTCATATTCTGTCCTCCATCATAATCGTCACCCAAATGCTAGTGGCTGGCAGCTACGGCGTCTTTCTAACTAAACATGATCATATTCCTTTGGTGCTACACCTGTAATTACACCTGAGTCCTCCTTCCTCGCCTCTGGAAGCGGAAGACAGGAGTTGGAGTCGACGCCACAACCGTTGTCAATCTCTCGCGTTCTTGCCCGTCAGTGTCCCACAACACCAAAAGAGAGTCGCTCACACACTCCATCTGTTCCAACACTTGTCTGTGATGGTGTAGAAGGGAACAAAGTGTGTTTTGATAAGGGGTCCGTCCATTTTCCCTTTCACGAAATAAGAATTGTGATCCTGAGCTCCCTACTTTTTTTCTAAAAAAACCGAGTGTCATTTCCAGAGAAGGGGTTTGAAAGAGTGTAAAAGGCGTTCAGCTGATGGTGGAAGAGTTTCTCCAGAAGGAAGATCTGTTATCCAGAGTGTGGAGAAGAAGTATGTCATCTCAAATAAAGAAGTTGGTTTCGAAAAAGCGACGCAGATTCCAAGAGGACGGCTATGACCTGGACTTAACATGTTAGTTTCAAGTCCACAACCAAACAAAACCGACTTCAGATTTTACCAATTTGGGAAATCTTGTAAAAATGAATATGTTGCCTGTTTTTGTAGACATAATAGACAACTTGATTGCAATGGGCTACCCCGGGGATAAATTGGAAGGGCTCTACCGAAACAACATTACGGATGTGATCAAGTTTCTGGAATCCAAGCACAAGGACCATTACAAAATTTACAATTTGTGCGAAGGTGAGATTTCGGGGAAGCTTATCCATTCGTAATTGTGCATAATATATGCACTTTTACGTTTCCAGTATCAATATGCCAGCATAAACACATTAAAAATCTTTTTTAAATGCAGAACGTACCTACAATGCGAACAAATTTAAAACGGGAACCGTGGCCAAGTATCCATTTGAGGATCACAATCCTCCTCAACTGGAACTGATCCCCAACTTCTGCCATGATGTTCACAATTGGCTTTGTCAAAATCCTCAGAACGTTGCCTGCGTCCATTGTAAAGCTGGAAAGGTATGCATGCATCGTCGCTTCTCATGGACAACGCGAAATATATATATGCAATTTGTAAAAGCGGTTCGTTCGTGAGTGGCGATATATGATTTTCTCATGGTATCCATTTTTTCCAGGGTCGAACGGGTGTGATGATATGCTGTTATTTACTGCACTCTGGCAAGTGCCAAACTGCGAGAGCAGCTCTCGAATTCTACGCACAAAAGCGGACGCACGACAAGAAAGGAGTCACTATTCCAAGTCAGCAGAGATATGTGGGCTATTATGAGTACTTACTGAGAAACTCTCCGGATGTCAAGTATAAACAGAGGTACTTACACAAAGCCAAGAACCTTAAGCTTATCCGAGTAGATGAGATATGCAAATGTAATAAGCTTATTCCTTTGTTTCGCTTCCCAGGCCCGTGAAGTTGTCGACGATAAGACTGGAAGGACACCTGCTCGAGCATAGCAAAGTGATTCTGCAGATAACGATTACCTCCCCCTCCGAGATCGTCTACTCTTCCTCCGCGTTCGAATGGAAGAACTGTGCCGGGAAGAAGTCTACCGCGTCCACCTCCTCCTCCTCCACAGATTCTCACCTTCACCAGCCAGTCCAGGAGAACTCGAGCAACTCGTCGACAATGAGCACTTCGTGTGGCTACCCCAGCAATCATTTAAGTATTGAACTTGAGGAGCCGCTCCTCCTCAGTGGGGACGTGAAACTAGAAATCCTCTCTAGACCTGTGAAACTCCTCAAGAAAACGAAACTGTGTCACTGTTGGTTCAATACGTTTTTCGTCGACGCGCCACAAATCAACTTGGAACAGCTCGGATACCGGAATGGTTGCAATAATGGGAGTAGTGATGATGGCAGTGCTAATAGTGTTGCAAACGACCATAGTAATAGTAATAATAGTAACAATGGCAGTTGTAGTGTTAATAAGGACTCTGCTGCCACCACCGTCACACCACAGATCGTGTCCCTGCCAGTCTCATGCGCTGCCGACATCTCGAAACGAGATAGTGTCTCATCAGATAACTGCTGCTCGGTGAAAGTCAGGTAAGAGCAAGAAGCAATCCTGGAATTTTACATTATTTTTTTTGATTATGTCCGTTAGCATACTTATTTTCACAATTCAGATTCACGAAAGTGGACCCGGAGAAGATGGCCCAGCGGAATGCTAAGCATATTGATCGAACGATGAGTTGTCCACCGCCAAGTGATACAGTGAGACCTAGATTGCCTGAAGAATGGACGACGTATGTAGAAAATAAGCCTTTTTCGCGTTTCTTTAGTCCACTCTTTTCCAATTAAATCAAGCTAATTCTTTAAAAAAAATTATTCCATCTCGTTGTTAGGTATAACAGAGAACCCCCACTGAAACCGCCGGACGATCTCGAGGAGGCTCCAGATCTTAGTAGGACCCCAAACAACTCTCCCAAGCAGCATTACACAATGATATTTTCCAAATCCGGACTGGACAAAGCCCACAAAGACAAGGGGCATAAAATCTTTTCCTCCGATTTCGAAGTTCATTTAATGTTCACTGACGCGCCAACGTCAGATCTTACCTCATCATCTTCTTCACACGCCTCCAGATCCTCGTATGGAGGAGGCTCCTCGTCCTGTTCAACGACCAGTGCTAGCAATCAGCAGACTCAGGTGTGTGTGCAAAAGTTAAACAAAATGTACATCGACCACCATCCCCACCACCACCATCAACACCAGCCACATCATCACGACAGGCAGTTCGTGGGTGGAGGTGGACTCCTCAAAACGACGCGGACAACGAGCGACGTGCGGGCGCAATTCAGCAGCTGTCTCGGCGCCGATGATGACAGGGACACTGATGATGACTACGCGTTCGGGCAGGAGGAGCCGCCGCGGTGTCACAAGTGTCACCATCATCATCACCACCATCATCGGCATCATAACAGCGGCGGCTCGAGTGGAAGTGGTGGGCAAGGTGCTGCAAGTGGGGGTGAGAGTGGTGGGGGTGGCGGCGGTGGTGGTGTGCGTCTGAACAGGAATCACAGCAGCACGAGCAGTTGCTCCAGCACGTCAAGCAGTTCCAGTTGTTCGGAGAATAACAGTTCTTGTTCGAACTCTAGTTCCACGGAGAATTGCAGTCAGCTTTTGCATAATAATAACAAAAAGTAATAGTTGGCCACTTTCTAGCTTCAAATATATATCAGAAATCAGAACTATATACTACTGAGCGTTTTTCTCAGTTTTTTTCGCTATTTTTATCTTATTAACAAACGAGTGCTTCAGCTGCGTTATCTCATATTTTCTGTTTTAAGGAACAAACAAGTAGTGTTAATTTTTTGTCGTTTTTCTCAATCGGTGTAAGGGAATTTGAAGCGCATTTAAAATGGTGGTCGACAGCGCATCCGGAGGTTTTCAAAGATCTTTCATTTTTCTTTTTTTCATATCGTAGATTTAAATGTTTTATGTTTTTGTGAAAAAAGTGGAGTAATGAATGGATTACTACGTGCAAAAAAAACGTGTGGGTGCGGATGCGCAATGATGATGAATTGTTAAAAATGAAGAAAACAAATCCCGTGCACCGGGACTAAACTGTGTTTCATTTGCTGGAGGTTGGAATTAGGACAAAATTAAAACGAAACTTAGAGGCTAAAATGTTTTTTGCTATAAATAAATAAGTATACAAATCAAGTTACATTACAAATTACAATATACGATTTGGGAAAGGATAATGAAGATTGTGTGGGGGTGTTGATGATACATGAATGATGTTGATGACGACTGACCTCATCCTCTCGGTTAGAACATTTATAGAGAATAGTAAACTTTTCGAGAGAAATTTGATCATCAGATCAGAGACGTATATATGATATGTTTGGGCAGCTTTCAGAAACACATAATTTGCAATGATTATTTGTACTCAACTCACACACAACAGTTCATTTAACTGAACAAGTTTTAACAAGTAATACAATTTATATAACTACAATTTATATACACAGCTAAGTTTAGCTTTAGGAACACTGTCCCGACTGAGAAAACATGTTTGTAATAACTTAATTAGCTATAAAAAAGAATATATGTAGTAAGCGGAGGGATGATGAAAATGGAAAGAGGAAAAGCTTTTTGTATTGTATTAACAGGCCTTTGTCACAGTCAAATTGGAAATTGTTTCGTTTTGATGGAAAAAAGAAACTAGGTGAAAGAGATGGAGAGAGATATGCGCTAAACCAAAGCTATATACTTAAAGAACGGAAATTCTATCCCAAAAAAATTAGCTAAAAAAATTAATTAATTGTGCGAAACCAAAAAGTGCAAGGGAAAAGACTAGATTTTACAAAAGTAGAGAAGAAAAATGCGAATTCAGAAACATTTTCTGGACTTCTTTTTCTATATTAAGACGAGAGTTGCAGTTTTACACTTGAAAAAGAGCAAAAGAATGAATGGGAACGGTTTGTATACTCAATAAAAAATATTTGAAAAAGTGATGTGATGAGTTTGGGTTGGTTTTTTTGGAACGGAGAAAATTAAACTGCTCGTTCTTTTGTCTCTCTGACTATCTTACCCCATCATCTCCTCGAATTGCGATTATTTTTCATAGGGAAAAATTAAACCGATTTTACAACCCTCGTACGAATAAGCAATTTTTTCCATCCTTCTCTCAAACTAGATAATATAATTATATTCGAAATAGAAAGACCAGAAATATATTTGTAAGGAGAGTAGCGCATGTTCTGGAAAGGTTACGGTTACAACCAGTTCGAATTGGGAAATGGATATGATATATGCTCAGGTGATTTTGTGAGTTGAGATAGGCAAGCGAATAGAGCGAGATCATTTTTTTTGGGGAAGTCAGAATTTCTCATATATGTGGACAGTTCGTTGAAGTTTGCATCGTGACTGTTAGAAAAACGGTAAGAATTGTAATAAAACTACGCGATGTAATTCAAATTTTATATTTATTACACAAAAAGCTACATATGTACGATAATTAAACTGTATGGGGAAAGTATAGTACTCTAGTGATATACAAATGTAATGTTATATTTAAATTTTACAAAAAAAAGTCTATCTCACACACATTACACCATTGTATTAATTTGGAAAAAAATATTTGCAATATTTAAATAGTTATTAGAAATTCGATCTACGACAGAGAAAAATATACATTTTTTCTAAGGGAAAGTTTGCAGATGGAGTGGGAAGTGTATGTTTCGAAGTGAAAGCAAAGAAATAATTGGGATTATGCTCGACTGTTACTCAAATTTTCCCCGTCGTTTTTGGCTTTGACAAAGGAAAGAGATGAATTGAGTTTTGAAGCTACTCTGGCCAAGGTTTCAAAAGTTCAAGCGAAAGGGCTCTACGTGATTTTGGATCAAGTGTTTCATTTTGATTTTGATTTTCTTCGAGAATGTCACGATGATATGTATTAGGTGCTCATTGTATATTTTCGTCTTCAAACTGTGAATGGAGATTTGAGAAAAAAAGTATGAATGAAAAAATGCGATAAGCTGATCATATCTTAATTTCACTTTTTTGTTGTTGCGTTTCGAATTAAAGGGAGGAGAGTTTTAATTGACATTTTACAATGTCCAAGTATATACACGACGTGCGAATGCATATATACTTGACACGCATTTTATCCTTTTTCTGAGGAGGTGTATTATTTTTGGCTTTAATTTACAAATTTTAATGGAAGAGAAAAGAGAGGAAATGATGCTATACGTCTGTTTTCCGTGTTCTTTACAAAAAAAGAGAGAAACTTATTCACTATTTAAATGAAGAAGCGCACTAATCGTCGTAAGATATATATAAATCTATATTCAAACTGAGAAGTTAAAGATAGCTAAAGTACGGATTATATTATTAAGATTGTTTTCGCTATGTTTCTTGTTTTGTTTTTGTGCGGACGACTCAGGACTTGATTATACACTAAAAACGGGATAAAAATGGATATATAAAATATAAATGAAACATAACGTAGGATTTTAAAAATGATTTTTTTGTTGGATTTCTTACTCGAATAGAGAATGAATATTACATATGTACGATACATAAGGATATATATATATATAGTTCTAATGTACATAAGAAAAAACTAGAGTTTTACAATAGATACATTGTCTCGTATTACTATATTTACTCTTTGAAAAAGAATAATTGTCTACGCAAACAAATTACGAGAAAATACCCCCACACACACATTGTTATAAAAAATTGTGTTATTTAACAAAAATGGGATAAAAACGCATGCTTTTGCGATGCGAGCGGAAGAAGTCGTCTTGAATGAGGGAGACAGAGAAACTTATAAAGTTGAAAAATTATATTATAAAAAAATGAGAGAGAAAGAAGGAGAAACCCAAGATGAAGAAGGAGCAAATAAAGAAAATGAAATTTATCCAGTCTCTTTTTAACCGTGAATGACAAACAAAAACTAGTGTACATTCACTTCATTTTTGCCTTGCATATTGCATTATTATTTAAAACTTGAAAAAATTGAAGCTTGAGAAATTGGGGTTTTTGTCTCATTTCATATATACTCGTATCATCAAATCATCCTATATTGTCATCATGCATGCAAGATGACAATGCATCTACACGCATTCCTTGGATTGCTTTTCATTTAAAAGTAAAAAATGAATGTATTTATTTAAATTGCTTGACGTACTTTCATAAGTAGGTTTGGGAATTCTCATTTATCAATTCAATTTTTGCATACGTGGTGGGTGAAATATGCTAAAACATGCATAACAAGGTCGTGGACATGGACATCGCTCAAATGTGTTCAATACAGTTACACGTTATAGGACGTCACACTCACATTGACAAAAATATGTGTATGAACAAAAAAAAGTGAGAAAAGTGTGGTTGGATCGGTATATTACCGGATATTTATTCAGGAAACAAGTGAACATGTACACCTAGAATAGAACTAACCGCCTACGAAAACTTTTTTATGTGTCGAAAATCTATTTAGTAGGGACTATTTTTATAAGCATGTATTATTGAACATGGTATGGTTTGCAATGCACATACTCCCAAAAAAGGATGACAGTTGCTCCACCGTAGGCATCCATATCATATCAATAGCCATTCATATGCTTCGTATTTACTTTTTGCGTATGATGGGCAAACAAAATTAATTATTTTCCAGAAATACGCCCAGCGATTTGAAAAGGTGGAAGCAGATACCCTACTTTCGAACTAGAGTGCGGTATAATAAACATACGTAGCTTCCCAAGGGTAAAAGTTCGGTTCGTCACCCTGCATCAGCCCTGAAATGCATGGGGTGTGGTGTCGGAATAGGCAAGCAAGCACGAACTTTCACTCATCTGATGTGAACACCGTCGGCATTGCCTTGTCGGCAGCACCGGCATGTGCTCGTCAGACAAACAAATATGACAACGAAATATGGCATTGGCATTGATGCATACAAAAAAATTGCGTTGCGTGAACGTGAAGTAATTATTAAGGTAGCTCTATAATAACTAGCATTGTTCGATCAGATTTTCAGATTCTGCATGTAGACCACATCTGTTTGAAATAAACAAACACAAGCAGGCGTTTTTTGTAAATTCTTTCCTGGCTGGCGTTTTGAAGACGAATATGAATGCTTATCTTATAACTATAATTACTAAACTTCACAAATTCCAGCAGATCAGTCCACTCCACGTAATATTCATTTTCAGGTATGAACTGGTATACTTTGTGGTTTATGTAGATCTACGTATCTACATGTTTCATTAATTCAATCATTTTTCACAGCAGATATCATCAGCTCGGCAAATTTGAAAAATGCTAGATATACCGAAGAATGAAGAAGCAGAAAAGTTTTGTAACCTGAAACTTTCTCTTCGGTATCTGGCACACATTGCTTTGTTTGCTCAGTGATTGACCAGCGAGATACGATTTACATCATTCTGTAGGGGCGTTGGAGTAGGGGACGCGTGGATGATATGTAATAATAATGCATACGTAATGATGGTAAACCTTCTGTACAGTCAAATAGAATGCTTTGTTATTGATTACTTGTTTTATTTAGATTTTGAATTTTTGCAATATTGCTGCAAAGTTGTTCAGACGATAAATAAAAGCATCAGGGACGAGGGATTGTACATACGTCATAGAACAACCTTTTGTGGCATGTTGTCAGAAAGCAGACATTGTACCCGATTCACTTAAAGCGAGTATGACTTGTTATGCTTTCCTTAAGTTTTGGATCAGTAGGATTACAGCATATATACATAAAAACATGTGCTTTCTCCAGCGGTAGTACAAAATGCAAAATACGATGATTCAATAATGTGGTCAGCTCTGTCTTCTTTGTTTCCGCAGTGTAATGTGAGCGAACGCGTTTTGTGTAGAACTTTCACTTATACATCACATATATCGGGGTGAATTTCACACTCGCTTTACAGTTTCGATTTCTCTGCAAATGTATAAATGATCATAGATTTAGCATGCATATTAGGTTTAGATATCTTTTGCTACAACTATACGTTCACAGGAATACATCTGCAAATTTTTAGAATATGCTTCTTAGAATATGGCGACATGCTGTTTATTGCCGGATTGGATGTGTAGTAAGTACAAATTGTGAATATGTAAAACCGAGTCATGAAGTATAAGTTGTACATATTTCATATTTCCACTTCCATGAACACTTTGTTCTTAAAACTAATGATGCTGGAAAATATCGCTCGCATTTCAATTCAGTCGTTAGTGGAGTCGAGTGCTAATAAACCAACCTTGAATAATCCGAAGTTTGGATCATCCATAGCTTTGCTAGAACGTTAAATTAATTGGCATTTTCTAAGCATTAAGTGAAAGCGATATAAGTGTAGACCTTCTCTTATTGTGCACGATTAAGTATATTTTTAAAAGTAAAGCTACGCTCATAAAGCCAAAAAATGTCAGATCCACTTCCACCGTGTGAATATGTCACTTGGTCTTCTGCGGAAGTTGACTCTCCGGTACGAATTCATGTTCCCTCCGTTGACGACAGTTGGAATGATGTTGAATTAGATGCAGACGAAGCTAAAGAAGCAGATTCCCAATTTGACGATTCAATAGATGAGCACGACTCGAACATTCAGTCTGATACCCCTGAGCCGGATTCTGCTGATTCCCACTTGCCTACAAATCACCCACAACCTGAAGAATTAACTTCACATGTGTCTATGCACATTCCTGGAGAACCCGACAGCACTGGTGAAGAAAATAAGTGGAACTCCCCGACATACTTACACACATATTTTAAATTCTTGTATGCAATTGGGGTAAGCCGTTACAGAGTAGAAGGGGCTGGAGGTCATTTCATCTTAACTAAACTACAACTGGTATGTACATTGCACACCGTTTTCGTAATACCATAACTTTATTATTCAATCATCAATTGATAAATTTCAGCAAACTAGCCAATAATATGGATGGCACAACTTCAAGCAAAATCTAATTTAATATTTTGAATTTACAGTTGGTGTTTCTGCTCGTCAGTGTCTTAGCATTTGTTCAGGCTCTGGAATATTTGAAGTATTTCTGCTTGCTTTTTGCCGAACATCGGGAATTATTGCTCTACGCTAAAATGGGCTTGGAAGTGTTTTACTGTATGAGCACAATTTACTTTGTGAAGTTTGTCGCTTTTGACACCGACAAAATTTCCAGTATGCTTGACAGCTTGCAATGGAACTTTGAAATTACTGGCGAAGATAATCGACGTCAATCCCACCGTCGAAACACTTCGGTAAGTAATTAATTAATGTTACGCATTTGGTGTCAATAATACTCACGAACGAAAGTTGAATTATAGGAAATTGAATGATCTAATGAGCTCTTATACGTACCAATATAGTATGGTGACATATTGCAACAAATGTTGTTAATATTGTTTTCAGGTGTCACGAGTAGCTCTGTTACTGGGCATTACGTCCTTTATCATTGCCTTGTTTGAAACAATATTCGGTGGGTATAACATTAAAAGTATCCTGATGGGAAAGCCGATTCTTGGACGTTCATACGAATTTAGTGAAGGTCTCTTCGTATGGAGAACAAATCAGTCAAATTTAAAGGACGAACTGTATGATGAATATGGGACCGAACTTACACCGCTTAATGTCGCTTTTGGATTAATGGGATTTCTTGTAGATTATTGTGGTGCATTGCAACATAACGCCGTTCGTGATTTAATACTTTTAGCAGCACTAACATTATATGAATTTACCAAACGTTTCGAAGCTACTTTAGAGACAACTCTCAGACCAGCTAGTGAAAGAGGACATACTGGTTTGGACATCGACGAAGAGTGGAAGAATTTCAAAACTTTGCAGAGCATTTCCAGCAATATCTCCAATACTCTGGGTGCTCTCATCTCAATGTTGCACATAAAAAATTTGTTACTCTTCACCACTTTTCTGCTCAGTTTGCTGGAACGATCAAACTCGCGGAGTAAGCTATTCTTCCGAGTAGTTGGTTTGGCGAAAGTCATGACCATCTATATAATTGCTGCAAAAATATCACGTGTCGTAAGTACAGGAATAAAGGAAGGCAAAGGATGTATAAAACAGACAGGCTTTGGATTGAATTTATATAATCTCATTTATTGTCTTCAGAACCAACTCTTTCGAACATGGATTCACAAACGAAGTTGCAACAGGAACACATTGAAAGTTGGAAGTATTAAGGCAAATTGTTTCATGCTTCTTGATGAAATCGATAATGAACCAGTTGGTCTCGGCAAAGACGTGTCCTTCCTATCTGTTTCCTTCATTGTCAAAGTAAGTATTTTTGAAATGTTCAAACACTAATTTCTGAAACAAAAATTTAATTCTTACATTGTTATTAAGTTTTTAGGATATGTCGCGTCGTGTTTTCTGTTTTTTGCCAAAAACGACGCCTGTGAATGAAGACACTAACATCATAATTTATAATCCATAACCTTTTTACCTATTTAATCTGTACTATAAACTTAATTGCATTAAAATATTAAAATATGTATGGCGGTCGGCAGTTTTGTTGTTTCAAGTTACAATGATTATGACATTAACCTTATGGTCGTTTAATGTATGATATAAACTGGTTGATATGAAGGAACAATGAATTGTAAAGGAATTAATGTACCTTAATGGCTTAATGGCAAGACTGTTTAATGCAGCATTTAATGTTACCAATTTAGGTTTTATAATAATTGTGATATTAAAAAGCAACAATGGTATTCATTATTAAGTAATAAATTAATACACTAATCGGCAAACGCGCATGAACTTTTAAGACACTGTCATCACATTTTATACGTTGTACCATTTTTACAAAACGCAAGAGTTAACTCCATGTCTACATAAAGCAAATCGTCATTTCTATTTTGGCAACTTCCGGTAGCTTGTATTTTGTTCTCTTGAATTTCGACGAAACAACCTAAAACCAATCATGAAACTTCACAAAATTCTAACACTTCTTTTTCTAGGCATTCTGGCTGGGTTAATTGCTGACGCTATGGTACGCCAATAAAGTTATTATAGCCAAAAGTAAAAGGGGATTTAGAAAATGTCACTTCGTGAAATTGAAATTTGTGGTCTTTCCAGGGTGGTAATTCAAAATCGAATAACGGCCCGAAGTCCCCACGGGAGCAAGCTGATGAAGATACGCGTGGAAAAAGGGTGAAGTAACGACAGGAACTTCCCATTCACGTCAGCCAGATATAAGCCTATACAAACGGGGTGCATGGTGAAAATAAATTGATTACTATCCAAATTAAGACGATGACGAAAACGAATATTTTATATTAAAATTACGCATTTTAAGAGGCGAATTCTTAATTCTGCCTCAGTTACAAATTATTTCATCTTAATAAATTACCTACGATTCTATTTATTCGAATATCAACTTTAACAACATTTATTAATGCGTAGATACTCTAGAATTACTAAATATATAGAGTTAATAATTACTTATTTTATCGTGTTAAACCGAATGTTATTGAAATTACTTTCTTTTCGGCAACCACACATGTTTGTTTTCCATATGAACAATTAAATTATTTTTACAAATGTTGCTTCTCTCTAATTCTTCCAAAGTAGCCACAATAAAATCTATGTTCGTTGAAATTCGTTGAAACCGTTTCCCAACTCAAGTTTAGAACGAAACGAAAAAGTCATTTGGGAGTATAGAAAAATAGATCATGGATCCTATCATACAGGCAAAAACTCAACCAAACAATAAATTTCAAAAACATGCATACATTTCCTTTTATAGATGCCAATCAATTCTTTCAATCTTTCATCTGAAAGAGAAAGAATGGTTATAACTCCTAATTGAATCGTTCGACATGGGCATAAAAATTGATGATCATGAAAATGATATGATCACGTTTGCTTCAAGACACAAACCCACCACCACAAAAAAAATTGACTTACTTTTTGACTAATTCGGAAGACAGAGAGAGAGAAGACGAGAAGTGAATTAAGGAAAGACAGGTGTGTGCGCTCTAGACACATTACGCTACTTTTAATTCGGGCTCCCAGTTTTGTGCGTATCGGTTTCATCGCGCCGCACTCTTTGACATTTGATCATGACACGATGACCATCAGCATAATTGGGGATCGTATTACTTACTCGTACCCTAGAGAACTCAACCTCACATATTATATATGCTTTTTTAGGGATCAGATCTGTCGAAAAAAAATTGTGTATCTTTTCCCCTCATCTCGTGCATGTCATGTCATTGGCAAAGGAAAGATGTGTGTCATCTTCACAATCTTGTTGATCCATTCATGATGAAAAAGGCAGAGAATCATGATGATGATGATGAGAGAAAGAAGGTGAGCGGAGCAAGACATCATCTTCTTCTCTCAACTTTTAATACAAAAAAAATCACTTATTTTTTATGTGATCAAGTGAGGAAAAAATCACTTATTCGAGTTCGAACGAGTATCATGTGTATTATCATATATGCTTTTGCAGTAGCCTACATGACAATCATCCAATGATAAAAAAGCTTCACGTTAAAAAGGCACTTTTTTGGCTTACGCTAACCGCATTTATTATCCATTGCCATTTGCATATTGCCTTTTGCAAAATGTGTGCCTGGGAAAAAGGGAAAGAGGCTCACTTGAAATCAAATGAAACAGAAACAGAAAAAACGAGTTTGATTCGATGCGAAGGGTTTTATTCTTCTTCACTTTATGACTAATATGATATCATCCCCAAATGATTTGTATTACTCGCTAACTACCATTTATTAGCCTCACTGATTACACACATTTTCCGCGAGTTCCCCTCGTGTCCAAAAAGACGAGAAAAGGGGCAGGGATGTAATTAAAAAGGCTTTTTTTCTACAATCAAAAACAAAGAAAAAAAGATTTCGGTCAAATGTGGAGTATAATCATATCACATCATCGTAATCATGATTTTTTACGACCAGTCCCCGATTCATATATTTCGGTGGATGACGCTATAAGAAAAAGAATTGAATTTTTTGTTTGAGGAAGGGCGTAAAAAAGAGCAAGATGGTTTTTTTTGCATTCAACTAATAAAAGAGTGTAGAGATAGATGAGCAACCACAGGGG
Organism: Heteromurus nitidus; assembly: GCA_034687055.1. NCBI lineage: Eukaryota > Metazoa > Arthropoda > Collembola > Entomobryomorpha > Entomobryidae > Heteromurus > Heteromurus nitidus. The sequence continues at coordinate 29,463 of JAQFZW010000247.1, read as the reverse complement.
ATTGACTCTCCGGTAATTTACCGGTATTCGGGAATTTGATGAATGCCTCCGAAAAAACTAAATTCCTCGCATAGTTTCGCAGGGAGAATGAAAACTCGTAATGTGTCCTTTCGTGCATTTCTTGCTCGTCTTCTTTTTTTAATTCTCTCTCTTCATCTACCCGCATCACTTCGCAATCAATGCACTCCTCAAGATCAAGCAAGACTCCTCTCGCTCTGCTTTATTGGGATATTGGTAAAGCGAGTAAACAAGATGGACACAATGTTTTGCCAACTTGTAAATTTTTTTATTGAACTTGAGGCGAAAGCCAGGTGTGGCTGTGTGTATCTTGGCAGAAGCAGAAAAGAAAACAGAAGAAGATTTGGAGACTGTATGTGTGTGTGTTCGTCTTCGTCGTCTTTGCTCTATTCAGACTTTGAGCTTTTAGGGTGCAAGAGGAAAAACTTGAAAGGGAGAAGGTAGGAAAAAAAGATGATGGACTAACGGGACTTTTTTTCAGGGCTGACGCTGACACACATACACTCGACAACTATCCCCGATTGCCATACATTGGGAGAGTGCACGAGAACAGGTAGGTGTGATGATGATGATGATGATGACGACGACGATCCCATGTTGAGCATGTTGTATATGCACATATTAACTTGTGTATACATACATAACGCTAATGTGCACGATAATTTTCCAATAAAGCCGATGTGTGCGATGTACCTAAAGGAATGCGTGTAACAACTCAAAACCCAATATATATATACTGATTGCATGCAACAAATTGCTGCTCTTCTCGCAGAGGATAACTACACATGTACCACATCTCTCTTTCTCTCTCTCTCTCTGCATATATGCACGATATACGGTAAAACCTCACTCACTTATTTAAACCTTTTTTTCTTCATCACATTTTCTGCAGCTACGTAAGACTTGCATTAGATGCACCTCGAAGAAGACAAAGATTCTTAAGGGGTAATGTTGAAAACAGCATTCCTTCCAATAGCGTTTTTTCCATCAAAAGACAATATATTTCTCAACTCTCGGGGAAAATGATTGGATGCACATTATTCGTCCCCACTGTGTCGGAGATGGAGAATATGCCAGGAAGAAGAGAGAGAGAGAGAGAGAGAAAAGTGTTATGCTTTTATGCAATGATATATGCGGGCTGCATGCAATGATGCATGTAAAAGTACTGCACCAAAGTGGCTAACTGCAATATTGTTTGGATTGTATCGTAACAATGCAACAAGTGTGATGATGTTGTTTTGTTGTGTGCAAAGATGTTTCATGTCGTTCCCTCTTTTCCATTCCCAATTTGCTTTCTTCCCTGGCCTTATATACATACTCCTGCTGCTCTCGGAGAAAAATGAAGCTTACCGCACCACATTCTTCTCGCGATTTTGACGTGACGTGACGAGTCACTATTAAACTGAGTGAGTGAGTGATTTTTTTTCTTCTTCTTCTCTCTCTCTCCCTTCTTTTGCAGTACTGCTCACTTGTTTCATAGTCGAGGAGAGAAGAATTTTTGCTCTCTCTCTCTCTCTCCTCTGTTCCTTCCTCATTTTCTTGTTCGGATTTTTTTTCTCCTCTTCGTCGTTGTTCTAATGTTTTTGAATGCATTTCAGCGAAATTCACCTCTGCTGCCAAATTATTTTCCGAAGTTGATAATCACCGCATCAAATAGAAAAAACAGAAAAACCAATCATCATCAACATCATACACATATATTTTGCGAAGATATATACACACAACTCTTTTGCCGAGATTTTTTAGGGACAAGCGAAACTGTGAGTGAAGGAAGGAATCTATACAAGCTGAATGTACAGAGATGAGAAAATGATTATTATGATGTGTGATGGGTAGTGGTTGTGTGTTTGTGTGTGAGAGAGAAACTAGTTCCATTCCAATCGAAAATGCAGCTCGCAAGTACATAATGTCGTGAGGGACAAGATATTATTCGAAAAGCATCATATATGAATATATATGATGATGATGATCATGTTTGTTGGTGGAGAAGAGTGTGCACACCTCTTCTCCCTCTGAGAATCAAGTGAAGAATGTGCCCGAAGATATGCGAGAACGAGAAAGAAAATGAAGCAATATTGAGCCCTGTGTTCTGACGAGTCCACTCCACTCTCGTCGACAATAAAAAAAAGTGCAAAATGCAACAAGCAAGAGAGGAGGAGAGCTCTCGTCGTCGTGCCCAAGAAAACACACAAGATTGCTACCTTTAATGACGACGACAGTGACGGGCTGATCATCGTGATGATTATGAGAAAGACACAACGTTCGCAACCAGTGTGAGTGAGTGTGTGTGTGTGCGTAAAGTAAAGCAGTAACTGTTTTACTCACTTGCCAAGCTGACGAAGGAACACACACACATCATGAAAATCACGAGCAACTTTCATGAGATGGTTTGTTTAAAAAACAAGTGACTCTTGTTCCCCTCGTTTTTTTTATACTTTTCGCGTACAAGTTTTGTCCTCATCTTCATCTCTCTCGCCAAAAAAAAAAGTTTCGTCGTGATGGGGCTCCTCATGTGTTTGCACACTTGATGGGATCGATGCATTTTTGGGTGCAAGTGTGCGAGGGGAAGAGCTCTCTCACTCTCAGGAGAAAGAAGACATAGACTTCGCGAAGTAAACTCTGTTTTCCATGAGGTTTCATGAGCTCACAGCTCTGCTGCTTTCTCGGAAAACAACAAAGCGTCTTTGCTGGATGGACGGATTATGTGCCAAGGACAAGAGTGTCTAACGTTTCGTTTTAAAACATGGGAAAGCTTAGCGAAAACAGTGACCGTGGGGGAGGGAAGTGGAATAAAAGTGTGAAAGTGGAGGAGGAGGGGTGCAACCCTCCACCTTGCTCCCAATGTGGAGGGTGTAGTGATACAGACTTCAGTAGGAAAAAGACATGTTCCGATATGCTCAGCAGCAGTCGACCTCAAAGAAGAAGAAGAGTTTTTAACGGAGGGGATGATGGGAGAAATCCTTCCAGAAGTCGAGTTGATGAAGGAAGGAGGTTTTGGAGGGGAGGACGTTCTAGAATGGACCAGTGGTTTGTGATGATGATGCTGCTCTCAGTGTTTCTCTTTGTGATAAGTAGTATTGTGATGGGGGTGGGGGGTGTGGACGCGATAGACTTGCATCCTCACGGAGGATTCTACCACCGCGAGGGAGGCAACGATTTCTACTCCCCGCAGCAACAGTCAGACTTTGGCGGGGATGACATGATCATGACATGCTCTCGCCCCTCAAAGTCCTCCCGAGCGGCCAAGTACTTGGCCATTAAGAAGCTCGACATCCCCTGTGATATGCAGGACAAGAAGAGTGCCTGGTGCAATCTGCCTGGAGACAAATATCCTTGGTAAAACCACAACACAATAATTTTTCACTCATGTCAAAAAATATTATGCATAAAAATATGTAGTTTGTTGTGAGTGCGAATACGAGGACAAGCGTCTAGACGCTATCTCTCTTTTGTGCAGAGAGAAAATGGAAACAGGGAATGGGATCGGAAGAAACCTACATTTTTTTCTCCGCTTTAGCTCTGCCCATTTCACATAGGTGCACAATGAAGCGAAGCACCACACAGAAAAGCACCCCACACTAAACTCTTTTTACTCATAACATCAGGCAGAGTGTGTCATAATGAGAAAAACATATGCGCTATCCTTTCTAGCGTTAGTGTACATTTCTCTCCGATTACCTCTGCAACAACAATCCTAGATTACGTTTGTTTGCAGCAAACGCTGTACCTGATGTCATTGTCAATGCTAATAAGGTCATTGTTGCAACTGCACATTTACATTCGTTAGAGAACGACCATTATATTGCTATTTTTAGCATATAGATTTGAAAAGTGAAATCGAACACGTAACTAATAAGAGAGACTGGCTTTTTTGTGTGGATAAGCGGCACTCATGTTCATTTCATGAATATCATGAAAAAAGAAGATGCAAATTCATGTACCTATATTTATGAATGAAAACACAAAAATACGTTGGACATATGCATATACTGAACTTAGGTAAAGGGGGAAATGAGGAGTTACTATATATCCTTATGCCTTCATATATATTCTTTAGAATGAGTTGCACATTTTTATCCTCTCGTTGAATTTTTCTGCGTTGTTGCTTTCGCTTCGAGAATGAAAGTAGACTAGTCATCTGCAGCGACGACGAAGATGAGAGCAAGAACACGCACCTTAGAAAGAAGTTGATTTTTTGGTTGCACTGTGCCCATGTCAGAATTTGGGTCACGGAAAAAAAGTTTCACTTGTGCATACAAAACAAGATGAAGAAAAAAACAACTTTTGCTCACAAACGTTTTCATGCAAAAAAAAGAAGACAATTCTAAAATGATGATTTTTTTGTAGGCATGCTGTCCGCCGGTTCGTGTTTGAAAACCAAGGATTGATGCGTCGCATGTACGGTGAAGTCCGTCAGTTGAGTCTCCTCCGAATGGAATTTGAGGATGATATGGATGACGAGTTTGAGGATGAGCGACATGGACCTTCGAGGTCACCTCCTCTCCCAGAGGATCACAGGAGAAACAGTATTTTGACAGAGGTGCTCGACGAGAGCCTCCCTCGGATACTGAGCGAGACTCCTCCGGAAGATCAAATCTTGCTCAGGGATCACCTCGTCAGATCCACACCGCGAACACTGTCCACATTGTCAAGTTCGACTCCGTTGCCACCGTCGACGTCCACCTCGGCGAGCAGTGCGACGCCGATGATGGCGTCTTCCTCGGAGGAGCTGATGTTTCCTCGTGGCAATAATGACACGACAGAAGTGATGATCACGGTGACAGGAGACGCCACTTCGGAGGAGAGGAACAGCACTGGGGCGGCAACAACGGGTGGGGTAGCGGATCTCACAGAAACGTCAGTGATGATGGGCAGCGGGGACGGTGACGTCACTCCCTCCATTGGGAATAGTGTGAGGATGAATGGGCTCCTGGAGGAGTTGGTCACTACCGAGGAGGCAACTCAAGCCACCGCAGACACGACAGAAACTGAGGCAAATGGTGATGAAGAGGTGACTCTCGTCACGACCACTGAAGAGATGCTCGCGATTGGTGAGGAGAGCGGTCTGGGCCTGCCACAGGAGCAGGTGGCTGCTGTGGCTCCGCAGGAAATGCCATCTCCGCAGCAGCAGCAGCAGCTCAATGACGGTCTTGACATTGGCGCAACTGGAGGGGTCGGCTCGGACGAGAGTCATGATTTCCTCAATCTCGACAAGAACCACATTTTGTACTTTGACGATGTGGGGAAGAACAGAAGACCGGCTGCTGGTAATAATGGGAATGGAGCAGCGGATTCTGAAGGTGGGTATGTCCCTTCCCAGGATCAGCAGCAGCAGCAGCAACCTGGCAAACTGAAGGCTGTGTAAGCAACAAATATAAGTTTAAAACAAGTCGTTGTCATTCGCTGTACTTAACGGTCTAGTTTGAGGAACATGAATCTATTTTTTATTTAATTTCTGCAGGAATGCATGTCCAGTGAAGGAAGAGGTGGTGGCACCATACTGGGCGAATAACACACGTGGTGAGATCCTAGCCCTCCTCAATCTGTACCCCTTCGAGCAGTACATTCACTGGGAGCGATGTAATCACGAGAATAAGCAAATGTTTTGCCGACAAGGATGCAGGTAACATATTTTGACATTTAGCCTGACTCTATTTGTGTGGAGTGGAGATATGTGATTTTATTCTGGAATTGAATTTTTTTCTGAATTCTTTATTCAGATGCGAGCAACAGTACAGGCTACACAGGTTGTTGGCATTCGACCCAACAAATGAATGTCGAGGCATCTTCTCCGACTGGTTCCGGTTCCCCTCGTGCTGCGTGTGCAGGTGCTATTTGAACGAGTACGAGTTGATGATGTTGAACGCTGCAGGACAAGAGCCGAGCGCCTCCTCCGCCCAGTCCAAGTCGCGCACTTCCGACAGAATCAGATCTCCGAGGAAGCTCCTTCTCGACCAACTCGTCGATGGCCCCGACGTTCAGGGAGTGGATGACATGCACTTCTTCTACAAACAGGGCGTCTACACCGAGCACAATCATGGAGCGCAGCCGAGGCGAAAGCGATAGTGAAATCAGCCATAATTTTTTTTTGAATTGAACACTAAAATCTTTTAGCTAAAATTTTTATATATATTTAATTGAATTGGAGTTAGCGCATGTAACTTGTATGTGTACACTTTATTCAGGATATAACTTCTTGCTCCTTTTGTTTCATTTTTAATTATTGACGAGAATGCTATGATGAGCAAACAAACGCAAGTGTTTAGGGTAGCCAAGAACGTCACACGAATTTTCCATTTCTTCTCCACCTTTCTCGCCCCGTTTCACTTTTTCCTTTTAAACTGTGTTTAGTGTGGAAATTGTGGATATTTTTAATATAAAAAAGAATTTTTTAAAGCAATTTTATTTATTCGTGCAGTATACAACGACAAGATATAAAAATGTATTTATTTTTCCAGGCCTTCATTATCCAATCGTATTTATAACATAAATTATTTATTTATTTTGAATTATTTTGCACACACTCATTTTAAGATTTCAACTAAAGCATGTTTGTATGGTAAGGTTGAATTTAAGATAATTAAATAATTATAAGTTAATTGTTTATTTAATTTATGTAACACGCATCTCTCATCCATTTGATAAATAAAGAACGGGGTTTGCAATAATAACCGCAATGAAAACGAATAAAATATTATGCATCCTCCAATTTCGAATAATATTTTATTAGAATTTAGGAAGTAGTTTTTAGCCATAAATGTCGTGAGGAAAGGAAGGTCGCAAGAGGCGGTGGGGATAAGTTGACCGTGTCGAGTACATCGCCTCCACACACAACTCTAAGTTGTACAATTGCGGCAACACGTCGGGATGGAGAACCGCTTGGTAGATTTCAATCGGCAGTTTGGAGCGATACCTTTTGAACAATTGAGAGAAATGTATTTAAGAGACAAAAGTCTCCTTCTCAGTTACCAACTTTTTTATAAAAAAAATCCGTTTCAATTTACCAATACGACTTAATTCTTCTGGTGAACAGAAGCTCCTGTGCCTGTTCCCAGAAGTGATACATTCCAATCGCGTTCATATTCCTAAACTCGGACATGCAAGCAGCTTGCACCAAATCGACAATGTTCCATACGACCTCAATTATCAAATTGTACTGTGGACACATCCTGCCCGTTCTTGGCTTCAGTTTTTTGCATGCCGACTTGGATTTGCTCTCGTCCGAACCTCGTAAAGCTTCATAACATACTTGAGACATCTATAAGTTCAAAAGACAGTTTTTAAAGAGATTTTTTTACAAAATAAAAAATCCATGTAAACCCTTTTGTACCAAGGGACTGGAACATTCCTCTTGCGGATCATCACTTTCAAAGATCAAGTCGCTGCTTTGCCGAAGCAAAGACTGCTGACAGAAATAGAGAACCTCTGAGATCCTTTGTAATCTGGGGGGAGTGACAGGGTCACCAAAGTACCGTTCTCCATTGATCCCATGAAGGATTAAAAATGCATTGAGAGCATTGTCGAGGAGCTGAGGGGAGACGAACAGACTTGGACAAGCTGCTTTCACCACATCCTTCCCAATACTCAGGAGGGTGAGGGAGTTGTTTGGAGACTGCTTGCCTGGCTCTGGCGTCGGCTCTCGGCCCACTTGCCACAGCCGGATGCGCTGCATGAGTCGTCTTGTTTGTTGCCCATTTTCGTGCAACGTTTCCGAAACAATGCTGGCAGGGATTCGGGGACACTGAATGACAGACGCTTTGGATAAAATTGCTGAATGTAATAGTATTAGCAGTAGCCCACAAAGGGGAAGGGTCGATAATACAGAAAGTGTCCTCATGATGGCTAAGAATTCTTAAATTCTTAATTGACCAACTAAATCCTCCCAAGAATAATACTGCCTACATGTTCATCCTTTTAAAATCTATTTTGAATTCAAGGCCAAGGACAAGGATATTAATCCGTTATGTTTATTGATTGATTAATGAAACAATGCAAAGGCCCAAGGACTACCTTCAATAATTTAAGTAAGAAACAATAAAATGCCTTTATTCACATCCAAAGCCAAACATCCTTCATTAACCCCAAATAATATGTAATACGCAACTTGAACTTGAAGTCCTTACTTTCAATATATTATTATTTGTATATATTCCAGCTAATTAATGAACTACAAAGAATGCCCTTGTATGTATCATCTGGAGAATCCATAATGTATTTCATGAGCTCACGAGGGACGCTTCTATTTTCATGAGAATTTTTCTTGGAGAACAAAGTGAATGTGTGAGAGAGAGATTCCATTCCACCTTGTGCCTCTTGCAGAAGGACGCAGTCTTGCACAAAGCGCAAAAGTGAGTTACACAAGCGAGCGTCCTACACCAAAGAGTGCACACAATCCAAGTGGAGAGTATAGAGATTTCAATGTTGTGGATGTGATATGAAAATTGTACATAGAAGATAGCGATAAAGGGTTTAAAACAGCATTTCTACCTATCTACAACTTCACACCATATAGCCGTATCGCATAATATCCTTTGCGCGTAACGAAACGAAACGAACGAAACCCATTTTTTCATAAGCATTATGAAGAACCCAACCGCATATCATACTCCACACATTATGCTCTCACACTGCACTACTACACTATACTATGATAGTATGTAATAGCTTTTGCTCCAAATCCATTATGTATGTTTCGGTATTCACATCAACTATCAAAACTCGTTTTTTTTTCATATAAAGAACATAGTCATATGACAAGTATACATTCATAAAAAAATCTATAATGAAGTAAAGTGAATGCAGACACAGGACACACGTAAATGTATCTACCTACTATAATCTCATCTACACACATTTACATTTACATATACATGGTTTTTTGGGATTTTGAGTATGTTTGAAATGGAAAGCATGGGAGATAGGAAGGAGTAAAGTGTTTATTATTGTTAATATCCATTAATCATATATCACTTGACACAATCTCTTTTCCCTTTCGCCAGATAGACAAAACATCACAGATACTGCTACGCGTTAGAGTTATATTATTGTGTACGGGTTGTTTTGTAACGCGAGCGTGTCACATTATTATTATCAATTATATGACCAAGTGTGGAAATACGAAACCAAAATAACAACATCAACCAAAAAATATAAAGTTTATATGTGCACAAGTTTATTTTTCAAGAGATCGTGTAATAAGCTCGGAATAGTTACGATATATAAATTTTTTTGAAAAAAGAGTGAGAGAGATCTTCTATCTCCGGAATAAATCACATTTTTCACGCTTCCATTCATTCATCGAAATACAATAGTTTTCAAAATCTCTCAGGCTTTTGGGCTTGACTCTACCAACAACAACAAAAAAACTATTTATAGCCTCTCGCATATCAAAATCCAAATCCACGAGAATAATCGTGCGGCTGCTGGCGAAAAAAAATATGTAGAAAAAAATACTTTCCACTTTCTATCGAATGTGGTGGGGTGCACGCGCTAGCGGAGCGCTGTTGCATATTTAGTAACTATTCTACTTTTTTTAAAATAAAAATCAAGAGTAAAACATAGTGTGTTTGTAATGTAAGAGGATATTAGTTTATCTCGTCCTCCTCAGCAGAAATACTCCCACACGAAGCAACACTTGGTTTCACTGTATTCTACACGAGTTACATACTGACTGACTGAATTAAGTGTCTAAAGAGATCCTTGCAACAGAGGCAAATTTTCCCATGGTTCACAGTTCACATTTATGCAAAAAGCCAGAGCGCTCCTCTCTGAGAATGGAGAATTGAGCAAAAGCTCACAATTTGCAAACTGCTCAGTTTTCAAATAGCTCTGATCGAAATCGTGATCAAGCGTGTGCTCCTCTCCGTTCAATGCACGTGTTTATTTATGCAAATGATAATTAAGAAAGAGAAGAAGGAGAGATAATTGAAATGTAATATAGTTGACCGGACGGAAGCAATCGTTTTTTCTTCTTCGTATTGTTGCACCATTGCCACAATAATCCCATTCGTGATTGTGATTGAGAATGGTGATGTGACGAGGGAGAAGGTGATTGCATAATCAGAACAGATTGGTTTTGTGTGAGCACACATCAAAGTTGTTGCTAGCGAGTGGCGATATGGGGAGACTATCGCAATCCCAACCTGGGAAAAATGTTACCTCGCACAATTGGAAGTGGTTGTGTGGGAGAGGCGTCCTCAACAGCGCCCTCGCCACAAAGTTAGCCACGTCTGGATAGTGTATTTCTGTGGAAAAAGGGGTGTCTTTAAAAAAAACTTTTGAAAAATGTCCATGGGCGTGTTTACGTCGCCCATTATGCTGGAGAATGTGACGCAAGTTTTCCACGGACTGGGAGGAGGAGGACCGAGTGGGGAAGGGGTTGGGGGAGTTCTTAGACCAAGTGTGGGCAAACATTGTACAGACCTTCACCAAAGGCCGATTCAGCATGGAACTCATTTCGTTCCTGGCCCGGATGAGTGTACGCTCTGCGCCTGTGACGATGGGGAGCCGAAGTGGTGCAAGGCGGTACTCTGTTCGCCACCACAGGTAGAACACAAATTCTCTCTGGGAATTGATTAATTAATGATTTCTCAGCTTTTTGCTAAATTTTTGGGGGAAATATTTGTAATTTGTGTAGGATTGCAAATCGTTCCGCGTTGGAAGTTCCTGTTGTGATTTCATTTGTTTGGATGACTCGCTGAACAACAATGGCCCGAACACGGGAGGACCCTATCTGAGTCGACCTGTGGAGATTGCGAATTTTGTTCCGAAAGTTGTGATTGCGGCGGTGACTGCAATGCTCTCGTTGTCCCTTCTCTTCTTCCTGATTCATCGACTGAGACAACGACATATTCAAGGCATGCAAAACACTTTTTTTGCAAATTATTTCCAATTTTACATGTTTTGGAAGGTGTTTAATTTTTTCGTTAAAATTTGGGTAGGTCGGATGAACTCAGCGCGTGCTCGTCGCTCCACGCAAATGTGTGACGAGTGTGACGACACGAGAAGCTTAGACTTTTCCAACGACTTCTTCGAGCACAGAATGAACTCCCCTCATTTGTATCCGCCGCAGTATTTAGCATGGTGGAAGCCTCCGTCTTCCTACTTCCCACCACGGGGGGAAGCTCCCCCTCCTTATGAGGAGGCAATGGCCACCACGTCGATAGGAGCAGCGATGCCATACAACAACAACAACAATAACCAAAACAATAACAATAACACGTCTCATAATAATCCAGGGTCAGGTGGTCCCACCATTCTCAACGACATCCCCATCATAGTTCCTCCCCCCGTGCTGCCTCCAGGCACGGTCGCTCTGCAAGCGGCACATGCAATAGCAGCTCGCTCTCCTGCAATTCAAAGGCTCGCCTCTGCCATCGCGAGCACAACGAACTCGGGTGGAAACACGAGCACCGCCACAACCTCCGTCATATCCCTGTCTCCAAATAACGTGGTGAGCCGCCGCCCTGAGCGAGGATCCACCTCCATCGAACCTGGCGCGTCTGCAGCTTCTCCTTCAGCTTCAAGGAACAAGTCGAGTTGCAGTCGGCAGCAGGCCGAGTCGAAAAAGTCTGATCGCAAATCGAAAAGTTCGAGAGGGAAGGAGAAGCACAGTAGTCACCAGCACCATAACCACCACCACCACCCTCTCGAGCAAGAACCTCAGCCTGGGCCGAGTAGAGCGGAGACTGATGAGCACTCGCTCAGAATCGCTCCTCCTCATGGACCAGCTCCGCCAACTTACGAAGATGCAATATACTCGCTTCACCCCGGGGTCAACCATCGGGACTACTACAGACACAGTCTCACCCTGCCACCGAGACGGTACGATGCGACACACTTGTATCCAGTGGTTGTCGTCCGCACTGGAGAAGGTGGTTCAGGAGGGCATCCGCCCCCAGGAATGACTTGTTACACGGAGGACGAAATCAATAGCGGGAGGGCGAACAATCATCATCCCCACAACCAGCGCTACAGTTTGCAGTTCCACATTGGAGGAGGGGGAGGAGTGGACCCCAATGGCGGCGCTGTAGGGGGAGACTGGTCCTCCTCGAGCTCCACACTATCCTTGTCAACTTCTCCAAACAGTCCGGTGGGAAGACCTCCTTCATTATCCTCTTCTTCCGAGTCTAGCGTCTCCGAGAGTAACCCGCCACCACCTCCGGCTGCGAGTAGAGCTTGAACACAAAAACTCTTGTGTATTTCCTCCAGAATATTTTTACTCTTTATTTTTAAATCGTTGTCGTCGTCGTCGTCAACTCTTCTTCCACTTATCCACTGTCAGTTTATTTTGCAGCATAGCAAGTGTAGCGTATAGCCAATATGTATTTCTCCTTTTCCACACAAAAAAATTGTAAAAATGCAACGGATCTCGTAAAAAAATCTCGTTAGACACAAAAAGCAAGTGGACAAATATATAAATAGCCTTTTTCGTAGTTTTAAAAACAAAAGAAAATACGTGTATGTACTGAATTGTGAATGAAATCCGCGTGTTCCATTATGCAACATTTTCTGACTCGGGTAACAATACACCACTTTGTTCATACTCTCCACTTGATTTTTGTACAAAAAAATAGCAGGAAGAAGCTATAAAAAATTTGTTATGATTATGAGCGACTATGCACACGTGCCGTAGGTAGAAAAGTAGCGAAAAGAATCCAATTTTTCCTCGAAAAGGATTCATTCTCCAGACACAAAAGAGAAACTGACCTTAAGCCACATTTTTAAATGTCCTCAAGTATTTCACATATCGATTCCAGTCTCACAGCATCATTTTTTTGTTGTAGAAAAAGTGTCTCCAAACATTTTTTCTTCTCTTCTTCGTCGTAGTCTTTTGAAACATGGAATGTGGTCAAGACTGATTGTGAACCCCACTCACACACCTTTGCTCGTGCGTGTAAATACATTTGTACGTATTCTAAATGCCTCCTCTTCTAAAATTACAATAAAGTCAAAAACAATATAGAATTGTAAAAAATCACTAAAAAAACTCCTTTCCGTTCTGAACTCTCTGAACTTGAAAGAGAAAATATTCTTCTTCTGACTGACTACAACCGAATATACCTACAAAAAATTGTTTTCAGGGTTTTGGGGATGAGTTTTTCTTTGTTCAGAAATATTATGACGAAAAATGAAATTCTCCAGAAAATACATGCACGTGTCATTTTACCGATTTGAAATTGTTTTTGACCTTGTAAAGCACGGATTGTAACTTTTCCGGTGTTGAACTATAATTGTCGTCGTATATAAAAAGTAGTACAAAAGGTAAAACGTAGCGAAAAAGTATGGGATTGTGTAAAAAAAAACATAATTTGTTTCTTGATATGGTATTTGGTGCTCCAAGAAAACAACTACACGATTAGTAAGGACTCCCGAACATTGTTTGGTAAAAACTTCTTGTAATTAAGCATGTTGACAGTGTGTGAATTAGAGAAAGATAGAACTACAATTGTGTTGTAATTTCAAAATCCAAGGAATCATTTTTCCTTTTATGTAATTAAGATTAGGCTGCAGATTGACCGAGTTCAATAAAACGTGCAAGGAAAAGGGGTTATGATGAGAACTGTTATACGTATCTATTACCTTTGTCTTCGTGTGGGCTATTTTGTAAAAGTTGAGGAAAAAGTAAAGTAAAGAAAAAGTATATGCAAACATATAAAAAACTGTAATTATTCATATCTTTTCCATCATATATATTCTTAATGCATCTGCATTGCAAATTTTTGTCGTATTGGAACAAGCAGAAAAAGTATTTTCTTGCTGCAGGCCTGACAAGTTTTTATTTGCAAAAATGTTGGTTGCCAAATTTGGCATTTTGGATAGTTACACCGTGATCCATCGCTCCGTCGCCCACATCTACGCATACTTTTCTGGGATCAGAGGGATGACCCCAACTCTGTTTGGATTGAATGCAAATAAAGAATTCCCTTTTTGTTTTTCCAACGATTCTTAGGGAACCCTAACCAATCCAGGGAATGACATTGCATCAATTGTCGCTTATTTGTCTTGCAAATTACAACTCACTATTTTACAAGTGCTCACATTGTTTTTTTTTGCACTTGGGTAAACGAGTGAGATCCTCCCTCATTTTTATGCATATTTCCATAATGTTTTTTTTCCTGTGGAGAGTTGTGTGAGTGAGGGATGAGTTGGTGTCAGTGTCGGGTTGAAGATTGAATGCGGCGTTCCTTCATGTGAGAAACGGTGCAGCACAATGTAAAACACATAATAGTAAATACCTCCTTCTCTCTTTGAGCGAGCAGGACATTTATATTGTTGAAGGTAGACTTGTGAGAGCGCATATCCTTCACAGCGTATCATGAGCCCATCCTTTTCTCTCCACCACATATAACTCGCATAATATATTGCATATCTCCTCAATGCTCGCAGCCCGTGAGAGTGAAGAGGTCGTGCGCAAATGAGCAGATCGAAGTGGCTGATCTGAGGGCAGAAAAAACATGAGCGTACATAGTATTTTGTAAGACAGGTTTAGAGATTTTGCATCATGGTTCCTTGCAGGAAATTCGCCAACTGCCTCATGCCGATGGAACATTGTGGAGTGGAGAGGCAAGTTAGTTGGCTTTGGCTCGTAGTGCTCCGAGAGAAGGAGGAGGATTCATCAGTGTTCAGAGAGCGACTCTCTCAAATGCACAGAACAGAACATAGTAATTTTTCAGCCTCTATTCTCTCTCGTGTACAACCGCACATTATCCACACAGACACAAAGTGTGCCCACATATACAAGTTATATAGAAGTTTGAGTTTTGTGTGAGTGGACGAAACCAGGATGACGGCGATGATGATGATGATGAGGATGATGACTATAGCCTATTCCATTCCATGGAAAAAAGGGAATTCACTCTGTGACTCGCTCACCGAGAGAAACTCTCTGCAGCAGAGGTATGGCCATGGGCAGCAGCGGAGACAAGTCAACTGATGTCTGATCATCATCATATTCTCATCCCTTCTCTCTCTCTCTCTCTGGATCATCAAGATTAATATGGGCAAAATCAAATAAATGAGTGAGTAGTCGCTGATTTGATGAGTGGTTTCATTAAAGATGAGAGTAAAAGTGGGTACACACAACAGAGAACACTGCAACACATTATAAGACGTACCACTTCAACCGTTTAATTGCTACAGCGCCCTTTCAATCAATACCAAGAATTTTTGGCGAGGAGGGACACTCTGCCTTCTCTCCAAGCGAATAATCAAAAAAGAATCGACTTTTTTTTAACTAAAAAAAGACCGTTTTTTATTATATTTGTGTTTTGTGTGTGGACAGTGATTTTTTTGTTTCAAGTTAAAGCAAGTTTGGGAACTGTATATAAATCGGGGCGCAACTGGAAAAAATGTAAGTGGAAGTCTCACAATTTCATACAAAAAAATATATAAAAATCTAGGGTTCAATGTAGTTGTAAAGTTGTAAGTAATCCTGATAGACACATAAAACAGAGAGGCTCGGAGGCAATTAACGAGTGTAATGTGTGTGTGCAGTTGTACACTGGAGCATAGATATATATTTTATGTAGTATGTGATATGGGGAGGATCACAACTCGCATCATCTCAAAAAAATCTACGTTCTTTTCTACAAATGACAAATATGTTTGTTGAAATATATGTATATCCCAGAGTGGAGTAGAATCATTAATTGTGATTGTGAACCCCCAGTTTTTATAATAACGGACATGGGGTCTAATGTCTATAATAAATAATAGGCATATCCATATCCCGAGTCCGGACAGACAAAACTGCAAATAAGACGTTAAAAAGATGAGACATTTCTCATCGCATCAAATCCAACTCTCCGTTTACAGTCACATTAGCAATCAGCAATGGCGTGTGAGAATAAAAAGCTGACCGTGATGATGTGTTACATTACGTTTGCTATAAGCGCTGAGTAATTTGTTGTCGATTGGATGCCAACGCATAATAATGCATATGCCTTAATATACAAACACACATAAAAGTTTTGTGCATTCAACTTTGTGATTCAGTTTATATCATTTTTTTTTATATTTGATGCACAACATGCTAGATGCTACCTCACTTTTATATAGACCGATATATTTATAATGCTCTGACACATCCGTTTCCGATATTGCGTGATGTGATGTTTCGCTGGAATCTGTTCTGGATTTTGTAGAGAGAAATGGATTTTAGATTCCTGTCAGGAGCAGCACATAAAAACAAGTGTCATTTTTTGAGATGTGAGAAATAGGCTGCGACTGACTTGTAGAGTATGAGTCGAGTTGGCAGGTTTAGTTTGGGACAGAATTACTGTGGCAGTATAGAAATAAAAGTGTTTTAATACTGTTCTGAGCAGACGTGATAGTTTTTATCAAGACAGCAAACACAATGATGGCACATGACCAGAGCTGTTACCAAACATTTAAAACTGTTATCCGAAAGGTTGAATAAGGTAATCATCGTTGTTTCAAAAACATATTCGATCACCTTCTGGGAATACTTAGAACTGATATTAAAATTGCGTTTATGAGGTGTGTAGGCGTATACTCCGGCTAAACTCCACCATTATTTTGCCAAAGGAAAAGGAGTTTGGTTATGGGCAGGTTGAGTGAATGTGAATGGCAGATCCGTTTACAGTTTTTTACTCAAACGCCCATATTCCAAGAGTAAAGATAAATACTGGAGCGACATTTTTCTTGGAAGGGGGTTCTCCCAGAGAGTTTATTACTTTCCCCTTCTCTTTTCTCATTCACTTCGATCAGAGAGCTGTAATAACGACTGTCATTATTCCAACGACGACAAACCTGGAATTGCTCCCCATTCCGCCTCTCTCTCTCTCCCTTTCAGAGACGCAGAATGTCGGAATTACGAAAATGTCATTCTCTTTTCTCCTCATTTTATTTCTCTGAGACAGAGTATGAGTGAGTGTCATGCTGTGAGCAAATGATTTCTCGGATCGCTTCATCTATAAAATAAGTGGTTCTCTATATCTATGTTGCATACAATAAGCAAAGACTGAGATTCGTCAGACATCTTTTTGGCTTTTGTGAAATCGTGCTGTCTCCAAGCTAAATCTTGCTCGTTATTATTACTTTTGAGAGATGAGAGATTACAACATTATTGGATCACGTTATCGCTATCGAAAGGCTGGTTATACACGGTTACTACACTTTAATTTTATCATCGAATCAGCTATTTGCTGACATTGACTAATTCCAACGTCAACAATATTATCATATCGTACACACAAAAGCACCTTGATCATAGGTATAGTGAGCAGTATTTTCCATGATTTTGTCAAAACCAAAATCCCTCTGCAACAATTTTTGAGTAGTCATCAATCTTCTTCTTTCTATATTCTCCATCTTTGACCTTTCACCGAAAGTTGGAGAGCGGATCAGAAAAAAGTAATCATATTTTCCATCCATGCCAATAAAATTGCAACTTACGCTCTCTTCTCTTTTAAAGGAAGACGGCGAGCTCCAAAAACCAATCGTATAAAAAAGAGGATGAAAGTGAAAGGAAAAAAGAAAGCATTGATTTTATTGCATTTTCTCCAGATACCAGTTGCTTCTCCTTGTCTGCTCGCACACACAGTTCATGACTTCAATAAATTAAAGAGAAGACACTCAACTTCTAAAAGTCTAATCCTTTTTTGAAGTTCAAGGGTCATTTACTCTATACTTTTCCCCAAAAGAAAGCGACGTTTATAATTCAATAAAATTCATTCATCATAATCATATATCCAGCCAGTCCAGAGCCACGCTCATTTTCTCCATGTCATTTTAGGGCGGGGGAAGGGGAGCATTAAGTAGTCTTGGTCATGTGAAGGCCACAGAGGTTCACTCATCGTCAGTTCCGCCTTTCAATTTTTTTCGTTTGCTCCAACTCCAATACTCCAATCCCATAGCCAACCCTTTCGAGAAGAGAAAGGCAATAAAAGTTGCTCACTTTCCTCTTCACATGTGTGTATTATTGACAAGAGAAAGGGAGAGAGTTCTCTTGAGGTGATGGCGGTGGTGGTGTTGGTGAAGTGAGAGAGTGTCACTGTCAAAGGGAAGCCACTCCTTTTGAACAGGCACCGCATATCCTTTCTCTCTCTCTCTCTCTCAGCCCTGCTGCTCTCTATTGATTAGCTCTCTCCATATCGAAAGGAAATTGAGCGTTGGAAAGAGCAAATAGCAATACACCCAGAGGACTCGTACGTCCATGCCAGAGGAAACATGGAGCCGATAGGAGAGCGTGGCGGTGGCGGTGATGGTGAGTTTATGGCTCTGGAAATGGTGACCGTCTTTTCTCCAGCATTCTTTGTCACCATCGTCGTTTGGCTCTGGAAGTTGAGCCCTCATCTATCATGTTCAGATGCTTTCATAAAATGCATATGCTAGCCAGATCCTAGGGGATTGTGAATGGGTGAAAACGCAGGCGGCGTCCTCAACTTTTCTCTCCAGTTTTTTACAACTTTCGCGAAGGGCTTTCCTCTCGCTGCCACACTAATAAAACCGCGGTGTTTAGTACAAGTTGTAGAGTTTTTTTTGTAGCTAAATAGATGACATCATAAAGGAAATATGCCTCTTCAAAGAAGAATGTAAGCACACACGCTTCCAGTGCATCTGTCCACGTCCACATCCACCTGGAATAATGTGAGCATAATAAAAGGTAAATGTTCCATATACCTTTTGGCAAATTACGAGTGGAAAAGAAGGCGTTGGTATGTCGCTTCCATGTTCCTTATTACAGCTGCGACGGTTGCCAACTTGCTTTCTTTCTCTCTCTCTCTCCTTCTCGCAGAATAAAAAGGAATGCTGTGGATGTGGATGAGAGAAATAAGAATGAGACTCGACTGGAGAGATTTGATAGGCATTGGCAAACAAGAAAGAAAGAAAGAGAAAACTTTTTTAGTGGAGAAAGCTCGCTTATGGTAGTATAGGTATAGTATTGCATGCATTCAGTTTAGTTGGATATTATTGATGGGATGCCGTGTGGCAATGGCAGGGCGCTCAGCCCATGAGAGAGAGAAAGGGGACTTGGGCAGTGTACGTGTGTCGTGTCGTGTGAGTATTATGCTCCGTAGTAAAAACTAGCGCTGGAGCTTTTTCTTTGCCAAGCAAATCGATATTTTTTGCAAGGCCAAGTCGACTCCCTTCATCAAGTCAGACTTAAGCTCCTTCCATTCCAGCCGTATATATCCTATATAGAGAAGGCAAAGTGTTAAAGGAAAATGAATAAGTGGAGCATGCACACATATTGCATATCATTATGGTTTTTATTGTATAGGACATGCCATATACTCTTTTACATCCTCTTGTCGAGCGATATGAAATATATGCTTCAAAAACATGACGTTCCTTATTGGCTGAATGGACATATGCATAGTAGAGTCAGCTCGTTGGTGGAAGTTTGTGGTGGAAGTGGAAGGGACTGATATGACGTGAAATTGTATGTTGGTTTTTTGCAAATTGTACTAGCCAAACTGAGGAATGGACTACGACAATGTAACTGGCCGCATTCAATTCCAAATTTGGTCAAACTACAAAAGCAGAAAATGTGTAAGGAATGTGTGTGTGTTGTATAAAATTCGTGAATTTACCGCATTTTAAGCGAGTGAAGCGGAAATTTGTGGGTGCATGTGCCCTCAAAAGATGTATTTTTTGCATGGAGAAACAATTCGAGTTTTGGGATTTTCTAAGAAAGTGGTTCGATTAAGGTAGCTGGGAGAGAGGAGAATTTTCTTGGTAGCATACAGCACAGTAACTAAGTTGGAAGGGTTAATATAAGAGCTTAAACCGGAGGAAAGGAGGAAGTTGATTGGGTATTAGGAGGAACATTACAAAAATATGTATAAATGTATGTATATGTATATATCCAAATCCAACTGGAAGCATCTTTGCCTGGCCTGGAACGTGCACAAGAACCACAGTCGACTCCACTCCACACTGCACTCTGCTCTGGCACACGTCCCCTCCAAAAAGGAGAGAAGTAATATTTTGGTTGACTACAAGAACTCCGTGTGGCAAATTCCTTGCTCTCTCTCTCTCTCTCTCTCTCTCTTTTGCTGTGCAAGCAGATCTAATCCGGCATTGTATGGACTGCGCTTGGAGGAGAGAACGCTCTGACCTATATTGCGAAAAAAGAAAATGTTTTGTTAAAGGAGGACGAGGAGGGAGAGCTCACTCCTCCATGGAATATTGTATATCTGCTGGGCTCCTGGAGTCTCTGGGCTGTGGATGCTCTGCTCTGTCCGTCTTATAAGTGGACATGGTCCCTGTGTGTGGAATGCACACGAGCAAAAAGTAAAGTTTTGAGTGAGTGAAGTGAAAGGATATCTGGTGTGCTGGTGCTCTCCATTTCACTTTTTCTCATCCTTCACAAAAAATACATATATATATATATATACCCCTTCTGGACTGGCTGGAATAAACTGGAATGTGTGCATCGGACATCCGTCGTGTGACGAGACAAGGGAAACTGCTGAATGTGAGATTGGAATAAGAAAGAGAGAGAGAAATACATCACATTCTGCACACGATCTCCACCTGCCTCCTTTCACTTGGGAAATTGGGGAAAGTGAGCAAAAGGAAAGAGTAACCCTTTCACCTTTTCATATAGGCCTACTAAGGCTACTTTCACTCTCGCACTTATACCTGCAGACATCCTTTTGTTAGGAGAGAGAAAACTGCGAAATAGAAAGTGTCGGAATTTTCCACTTGCGTAATGAAACAAAACAGAAAAGTGTTAAAGTATGCATGTAGTACAAAATAGGTAGTAGTATTGCATAATATCGTTGTTCATCTGTTTGTGAAAGCTTTCTCCTTGTTCGTGGCTTTCCAAGTAAAAGCTGATCTCCTTTTGTGTAAATTACGAAGAATAGAAGGTGTTGTCACTGTCACTCACCACACAGGGCAAAGACAAAGGGCCATATGTGCCGTCGTGTACAAAAGTGTCATCGGATTTAGATTCAGATCCGACGTAAGATTTGTAGACTTTTCTTAAAATATCCGTTATATTATCCAAATTACTTAACTCGAGGAGAATGAGGAGATCATCCTATTTGTCATTTTATGCCATCTCCTCTCTTTTTCCAATTGATTGGGCATTATGGCAGCATGTACATACATATTTCATGTCTGGAGAAGTCATGTGTGAAAGCGGTTGACTGCAATAAGCTGGAAGCTGGAACTTTACGCATACGTTTCTTCTGCATAAAATAGTGGGTGCATGCACACTGCACACGTTTGTGTTTTGTTTGTGTTCACGTTCACCCATGTCATATGTGAGTTGCTTAAATTGTAGTTGAAGAAACTCTTCAAGGGACCTTTAATTTTATTTTTTTCACTCAATTAATAATTATTGTTAGTAGTCAACCGATGAAACGTTGAACGTGACGAAGCATTTGGTATTTTTTTTGCAAAAGCGTTTCAAAAGTCAGAGAGAGGAGTCGACATCCAAGGCTGATTGGTATGATTAGATTTCAGATTTTGTACAGTCACGAACCCTGTTTGTGTGATATGATGTGTGTTGTTTGAGTGACGGTAAGGAGGTGATCAATTGTATAATTTTGTGCATTTAGTTAAAACGTTGAACGCAAACCTTAAACTTCTTGCGTCATTTGCAACAAGACCTCCAACCTCATTTCACCTTTCGTTTAAGATGGCCTTTTGAAAAAAAACAATGCATTTGAATCTGGGTGCTTCGTATACATGTTTGCGAATTAGCCTTCGCTGACAATAAACTTAAATATTTGGGCTAATGTGTGTAATAATATCCAGCGTTTATAGAGAACGTTAGAAACTCTCTTCCTCCACTTCCAACTTCATTCAAATAAAATAAATTATTATTATTCTCTTTTCCAGACCCGACGCCCTACGCCTACTGGGAGTAGCCTGGAGATGCTATGGTCACCGTTGCGGGCAGACTAGAAGACAGTTGATATTGCCTAGAGCGTTAGGTGCTTCAGCTTCTCCTCCTCCTATAAAGCCGCACCCACCATCTCAGTCCCTTGTTGTAGGTGTGTCATTTTTCTAAAGGACAAACGGAAGGGCAGCCAGGTGACTCTGACTGCGTAAATCTTCTTTGGAGGAACGCCTCGTAGTCCTCATCACTACTAATCCAAGATGTCGGGGGGTAATCCAGGAATGGATCAGCTGATCCCCATCGTCAACAAGCTCCAAGATGCCTTCACTTCACTTGGAGTTCACATGCAGCTTGGTAAGAACTTGCACATTTGTGACATCAAATTTGTACTGGATTGAAACTGAACGCTTACTCAATCAAATTTGTTCACTTTTTGAATATAGATCTTCCCCAGATCGCTGTGGTGGGTGGTCAGTCTGCTGGAAAATCATCGGTTTTAGAAAATTTCGTAGGAAGGTAAGTCTCCTTTTGCATTGGATATAAAACACAAGAACAAGAACCCCGGAACTCATTTTCAAATCATGATTAATTGATTATTTTCAGGGATTTCCTTCCGAGAGGATCCGGTATCGTTACTAGAAGACCGTTAATCCTTCAGTTAATCACAGGAAATACAGAATGGGGAGAATTTCTTCACGCAAAAGGGAAGAAATTCACCGACTTTGATGACATACGTAGAGAGATTGAAGCGGAGACCGATCGAGCCACCGGCGGCAACAAAGGGATCTCGCCCCTCCCAATCAATCTTCGAGTGTATTCCCCAAATGTATTAAATATCACGTTAATCGATCTACCTGGTAAGTGCTAGTTAGTAAACTTAGGGCTCAGTTTGTTCCTTTTGTTTTTATGCTGTTAAATTAGGCACTTAAATATTGTTTTGTTTCGTACTATAAATTTGAATTGTGTCCTCTGTTTGTAGGTTTGACGCGCGTCCCAATCGGAGATCAGCCTGTGGATATTGAGCAACAAATCAAAGACATGATATTCCAGTTCATTACGCGTGAAACTTGCCTAATTCTAGCTGTTACACCTGCGAATTCCGACTTGGCCACTTCTGATGCGTTGATGATGGCGAAACAGGCGGATCCCGATGGGATGCGGACAATTGGTGTGATTACCAAGCTCGACTTGATGGACGATGGGACAGATGCGAGGGAAGTCTTGGAGAACAAGATGGTTCCCCTGAGGAGAGGTTACGTCGGCGTCGTGAACAGATCCCAGAAGGACATTGAAGGAAAGAAGGATATCAAGGCAGCTTTGGCAGCAGAGCGGAAATTCTTTTTAAGTCATGCTTCATATCGGCACATGGCTGACCGGTTGGGAACCCCCTATCTGCAACGAGTTCTCAATCAGCAGCTCACTAATCACATTAGGGAATGTTTACCATCCCTCCGGGACAAAATGCAAAAGCAAATGCTCGCCTTGGAAAAGGATGTTGAACAATACAAGTATTTCCGACCGGATGATCCTGCCATCAAGACGAAGGCCATGTTGCAGTAAGCTTCTATCTTCTCACTTTCTCTCTTATTTTCGCTAGCCGAGGGCTGAGCAACAAGCTCCCTCGGGCGATGCCGTTATTGACTGTGCGAGTGATGTTGTACTACACTCACTCCACTTCTTCTAATTCCAGAATGATCCAGCAGCTTCAGTCAGATTTCGAACGAACCATTGAGGGTTCAGGCTCAGCTTTAATCAATACAAACGAGTTGTCAGGTGGTGCGAAAATTAACCGCCTCTTCCACGAGCGATTTCCCTTTGAACTGGTGAAGATGGAGTTTGACGAGAAGGAGTTGCGGAGAGAGATCGCGTTTGCCATTCGCAATATTCACGGTATTAGGGTCGGCCTGTTTACTCCCGACATGGCCTTCGAAGCAATCGTCAAGAAGCAGATTTCTAGGCTCAAGGAACCTTGTCTCAAGTGTGTTGACTTGGTCGTCCAGGAACTCTTAAATGTCGTTCGCTTGTGTGCGGAAAAGGTATGCAGCGGAGTAGTTTACGCTGCGCTGCGCAAGTTTTCGCTCGAGATGAAAGAACATGGTGAATTTTGTGCCTCTCTAATTTGCAGATGAATCGCTACCCGCGCTTGAGGGAAGAGACGGAGAGAATAATTGGGACATTTGTTCGGGAGAAAGAGCAAATCTGCAAAGATCAACTCTGCATGCTGATCGACTGTGAATTGGCCTATATGAACACAAATCACGAGGATTTTATCGGATTCGCAAAGTAAGCGCCGCTCTCCAAAACCATTTTCCAATTCGAAAGTGAAACATGAACTATTTTTATGCTTTCTTGCTGTTTGTGTACATGTTTCCCCTTGTTGTTGGTCAAATTTTATCGAAAATTCGACCACGTTTCTCTTCTCTCTCGTTTCACTACACGCCGCTGTGTTGCGATGATTATTTGTACGCAAGTAATTAATCCAAAAAGATCTCTCTCTCGCTCTGTCTGGATGAAGCTCGAAAAGTTCACTCCTCATCACTTTCACTCTCTCTCATCTCTCCAAAAAATGATTGAAAACATGCGTGTGTAACCCAAGAGTTGTGAAAATCTATGAACACTTTTTCCATGATTTTAGGGATGTTGGCAGTCCATGTGTTGGTGGGGATCGAAATAGGTTCGGGAAAATATGCATTCTTCTGTTATCAATACATAAAACAAAAATCACAAAGATAAAACAGTATCTTTCATTCTTAACGAAACTGCTTTTGTAACGCGTGTCTATATTTTTTCAATTCAGTGATTGTTCTCGAGATTTTGATTTTTTGAGTTCCTTTGAGTTTCTCGTTCAGTTTCCTATACTTTTTTCATAGAGTAATATATACTTATTAGATCTTATTAATCATTTTTCGTGGCGTGTATGACATGACTTCTCTCGAAGCGAATATGACTGTCATGTCCTGTCCGTTTTACAAAAAAAAATTTATACATCATCAATTAATTCTGTTAACAGAATCCACTTGAGTTTTTGTGACACAATTCTTACTGACTTTGATTCGCTGTTTTCGTATATATTTCTATATCATTTAGTTTTTACTTAGCCTGCGTATGTGTGATCAACAGAAATGTGTTTCTTGTTGACGTACAAGCATAATTATAATCAACCGAAAAAATACACCAGCTCGCTCACCACGGCGCTCACAAAAAAATTATACTCTCTCTCTGTACTTCATACCGTATCTCCAGTTTTGTTTAATTTGATAACTCTTGAGAAACGTGGAAAGTGTAATCTGGTTTTCAGAGCTTGTTTCCCTTTTTCGTTTGCTGATTGTGCTGTACGTGTTTCTCTGTCTCTCTCTCTCTCTGATCTCATTAATCCGTTGAAGAGAACGCAACGTAGTTTACTCTCTCTCTGTTCTATAGTCTCATGTCATATCTCTCATTATACCTCAACAAATTTTTTCTGTTCTCTCTTTTTCATTTTTCCTGCTTTCGAGTGGCTCCAATTTTTTCTTTCATTTTCACAACTTATACTATGACTTTTATATGACCACCACCGAATTGCACAGTAGGGTGAAAGGAGTGATTTTTTTTCTCTTTCTTGTTTTCACACTTGTGTGACACAGTGCGCAGCAGTCGTCGGACAACACGTCGAAAACCGGGCGAGGAACCAAGTTGGGCAACCAAGTCATTCGGAAAGGGTACATGTGTATACACAACTTGGGCATTATGAAGGGTGGCTCACGAGACTACTGGTTCGTCCTCACCTCGGAGAGCTTGTCGTGGTTCAAGGATGAGGAGGAGCGCGACAAGAAATACATGCTTCCATTAGACGGGTTGAAGCTCAGGGATATGGAAAGCGGGTTCATGTCGAAACGCCATACGTTTGCACTCTTCAATCCTGAAGGTCGCAATGTGTACAAGGTTCGCATTTTCTCTTTTTCCACACAACTTTCCTCTCGTTGTGTCATTCACGATGTATTTTTATGAGAATATTTGCATTTTCCCCAACCAAAGGATTACAAGCAACTCGAGTTGTCGTGTGAGAATCAAGATGAAGTGGACTCTTGGAAGGCGTCCTTCCTCCGTGCTGGTGTGTATCCAGAAAAACAGTCAGAGGTAGCTGCGAACGGTGATGATAACCAGATGCAAGAACAATCATCATCGCTAGATCCTCAGGTGAAGATTTAATATCATAATTTTGGTATTTTGTTGCCCAGTTTAACTCGATTTACCCTTTTATATGTTGCAGTTGGAGCGGCAAGTGGAGACGATTCGTAACTTGGTAGATTCGTACATGAGGATTGTGACAAAGACAACTAGAGATTTGGTGCCGAAGTCAATTATGTTCATAATTATTAATAGTACTAAAGATTTTATCAATGGGGAGCTACTCGCTCATCTGTACGCCTCGGGAGATCAGGTAAATGGACAAACGTGCTCTCTGCCTCGGGTCGCTAGTTATTGCTAAACTTAAAAGTGGTACTTTCAATTCCGCTTCTCCTTGCTTTCTCCAGGCATCAATGATGGAAGAAAGTGCGGAGGAGGCAATTAAACGGGAGGAAACTCTGAGAATGTACCACGCGTGCAAGGAAGCACTCCGCATCATTGGAGATGTGTCAATGGCCACAGTATCAACGCCTATGCCACCCCCAGTTCGGGGTGCAATGGGTGCGTCGGACTATGGCAATTCCAATTTCTTAGGCTCGAATGATCAGCCACGGTAAGAGTTGAACATGAATGCTTTCACAAAAATGTGCCTTCCAAAAAAATAATCAAACATGTCATTAACGAAATAATTGACGAATAATTGCATTTTGCTGGTGCCACGCTGCTTCCAACTCGAGTCATTGTGTAACCGTAACTGTTATTGGGGCCTTGTGTGTACGTTTATTTGTGTAAAACGTCATTGGTTAAATGTGATTTATGCAATGGAACTTGGCAGTTTGTTATGCTCATGCCATGATGACGACCTTGTGATGTTATATTTATATACACGAACAAAATGGGGGCTGATCTTTGTTCAGTATGAGTGGTGATCGTCAATTGGGAATGGTATTTTTATAGCTAAAATTTGTGTTGCTTTTTGTTTCAAATGAAGGCTAAATATGAGTAGAGATTTTTTCGCATGAAACTCTTTCTGTTTAAATGTTAGTTTAAAGTACAAGTTCTTATGTAAGGGGAAACTTTCTCTTCGTTTGCTATGATCAGTGCTGTCCGATTCTGTTTGAATTGAACGAAGGACTTGTAAAGTTAGGGCTTAGGGATTTCTTTAACTAGCTTCAGCTTATGATGGTTAACTGACAGGGTTAACTAGCTGGGATTTACAATACGGTTGAATTCACAGGACGCAAGTTATTTGAGAGAGGCAGGTGCATTTGCAATGAAAGTAAACCGAAAAATAAATCCGATCAACAGAAAGAGATAGTGTTGAACTTGCTTCTATACTGCAAAATCTAATAATCAAACTTACACAAAGCTTTTCACAAAGACAAAGCTAAGGCGATCCTTCAAAATAGGACTTTCCTACAAGACTTTCACCAGGAACTTTTAAACCTCATTAATGATTGACGATGAGTGTTGAGGTAGCCTTTAGTCTGTACAGCTTTTCTTTAAAACGACTAGAAACAGCAATTATTGCTTTTTTATTTTTTATCCAAGTCACCACGAAATCTAAAAAAACGAGAATATAAAAAAAGTCGTTTTGAACCATACACTGCGTAGGGACAGGAACTATAATGTTGAGAAAAGGATGATGAATCTCTCAAACAATTCTGCGTCTCCAACACTGGGGCTTAACGCGAACGCAAAAAGTCAGTCGTCGGGTAATGTGCCTTCGTCCGAGTTGGAGCAGCGTGGCTTTTCCCGACTGGACAACTCATTTCGGACTGTTTTTCAATCTGAAAGGGCGAGCCCACCTAGTCCTGGAGGCCCGAGACGGACGGCAGGTCCGCCACCTATAGCATCTGCTGTTGGTGGTGGTGGCAGAGTTCCACCTCCAGTTCCAAATCCAGGCGGAAGACCTGCACCAGCAATACCTAACAGGCCCGGTGGTGGAGGACCACCACCTCAGCCACCGAAAGGCGGACTACCAGCTCCTCTCATTCCTTCGTAAGTCCAACTCCTTTCCTTCCAAAACTTTTTAAAATCAACAAAAATATTTCTCCAAACAAAAAAATATTTCTGTTAATCAAATCAAGTCAGGCAGGCAAGATCTTATAATTAATGCAGTTTTTACTGTCTACTCACAACATAGCGCTACAAAACGTTAGTCAACAAAGTGGAAGAATTACTTCACGATCACGTTTACTCACAACAAAATAATCGGCAGAATGAACGCGAGGGATTCTCTTGAAAAAATATACATAAAATATTTTTCTCTGACAATTTTTTTCCGGATTTGTCAATACTTGTTCTTTGCTTTGCTGCAACTTCACAGCTAACTTCTACTATTTGTCTGCTCTAACGAAGTGTTCCTCATAGATTGGTCGCCAGCAGGATTACTAAAAGCAGAGCCGGCACAGTTGATATTGATATGATTAGCAACAAGGATAACATATTAGAACTAACGATAAGTGTGCTTGTTTCTCTGTATGAACTGGTGATGTGGTTGGTATATATATATTGTTGAGCATAGGTGTATAATCCTAATCTTAATTGCTTTCCTCAAAATACATTGTCATTTTCTCTCGCGACTTTCTTCCAATATTATTCTCACGGAATGCATATATATTCTAAACTTTAAAAATCAGCCTCTTTGTGAGTGTCTCGTAAATCGTGAAGCACTATATTTATTATCCTGTCCATCTCTCTGCTTTTAAAGGTTCTTTTCTGGCACATAATTCTTTCTTTATCTCGGTACATACTTGATAGTTATATGAGAGTAGCGCATGAATATGAAGAGGGAAAGTTGTCGAGGTTTTAAAATGGTTCATGAAGGCTGTCATCTCGGGGATTCTTGCAGTTGCAGTCATTCACATGTAGCATTTTAACAGTAACTTTTTCTCTGGAGATTTTTAACTGACTCTGATCTCTGCTCTTTCTCTAAAAACTGTGGGCCTAGATTTCAAGTAGTGTTTTTTCTTTCTTTTTTTGACTGCAGGCGGGGGGCAGTAAACTCCGCCGCCAATGTTGTGGGCTCACTCCCCCCTCACATGCAGAAACAAGCGTTGTCTGCCGCAGCGAATGCAGTGGGGCAACTCCCCCCAGATGTGCAGAAAAAAATGGCTTCCGCAGCAGTGAACCACTTCTTTAGTAGGAAGTAAAAGGCTTTATGAGACAAAAATGTGACTCTCAATCCAGGGTTAGGACACATTTTACTCATTGAAACAGGAGCGCTCTGTCGCAGTCGCCATTTAGAGAAAAACAAACAAAAATCGGATAAAAATAATAACGACCTTTTCATACGAACGATCAATGGGGAAATAATATGGAACAAGTGCAAAAAAACTCTGAAAAGAAAATTATATAAAAACCCTATGCCTAAATGATATCAAGATGGACAGTTCACGTAGTAGTATTATACTTGCGAATTATGGGGCGAATCGCGAAACATTTAATCCAGGTTTAAGCCGGACTTACGACTGGTCCCGACCAGTCATAAGTCCGGCTTAAACCTGGATTAA